>JAGDQP010038965.1:0-17931 GCA_022664845.1 Lepisma saccharinum | reverse complement strand
TTTGAAACAAAATATGTTAATACCAAAGCGCATGTGCCGAATCACGTGGTGATGCTTCTGAAATCATGTGCGTCTCGGGAATACCTCTACGGGGGGCAACTTCAAAATTTTAAATGACAACAGGGGTTAATTTTGTCCCCATTATAGCAATCGCTAAATTTTGAACAACTTTTAGAGGAGACACGTTTTCACATATCGTACCGTTTGGCAGATAGAAGACCTAATTGGTGGTCGAAATTAACATGGTGTAGAGGGGTTTCGGGAAATTTTGGATGCTGTAATTAAATAAGAATAGCAAATAATGATTCCAAACTAATGTGAAATACTAAAGGGGATATGCGGAATCAAAGGGTAAACATTTGAAAAACAGGGGAGTCCCAGGAATACTGTTACGGGGTGGCAACTTTAAAATTTTAAATAGATACCAATGGTTGATTTTCCTTTTTTTTTTTTTTGCTTTCTTTGAAACAAACATGAAATTTTGAACTACTTTCAGAGAAAACCTTTTTAAAAGTCTTCAGTTACAAGAGCTCTTTGGTAAGTTAACTGTTGATCTACCAATTAACTCTTGTAATTGCCAAACAATAAGAGATGTTAAACAATACTTCCTCTGAAAGTTGTTCAAAATATAATGTTTGTTTAAAAGAAAGCAAAATCAACCATTGTTTCTATTTAAAATTTTGAAGTTTTTTTGAAGTTGAACCTCCTGTATCAGTATTTCCGAGACGCCCCTGTTTTTTACCGTATATTTCATTTAGTATTTCAGTTTAGTTTGGAACCTTTATTTGCTATTTTTTTTTTGAGTCACAACATCTGAAAAGTCAGAAACCTCTCTACACCATGTTAATTTCGACCACCAATTACCGTATTTACCGGCATATAGAACGCACCGGCGTATAAGACGCACCCTCTTTTTGAGAATGATATTCGGGGAAAAAAGTGCGTCTTATACGCCGGCAAATAAGGTAGGTCTTCTAGTTGCCAAACGGTAAGAGATTTGTTGTTCTCTAAAAGTTGTTCAAAATTTAACGATTGTTTCAACGGGGACAAAATCGTCCCCTGTTGCCATTTAAAATTTTGAAGTTTCCTCCCCCCTCCCCCCGTAGAGGTATTCTCGAGACGGCCCTGATTTCGGAAGCATGACCACGTGATTCGGCACATGCACTTTGGTATTAACATATTTTGTTTCAAAGATTGTGCACTAGGAGTTGAGCTAAGGCCCTTTTACGGATTTCGTGAATCACCCTGTATGTATAATCCACCGCCATATTCAATTCAATACTGGATGAGGCCTCTCCTGAAGGGAGGAATTGGTCTACTGCTCGCACGCTGATCAGATGTGTTGTGAGAGTATATCCGAAACGCTCAACTTTGATCGCCACTGTCTTTTATTCACAGCAGCTCCCCAATCGCATCACGAGTCTGGGTGGGCACCTTTCCAGACCCTCCCACTTTGGAAGAAATTCTTGGTCGTGCCGGAAATCGAACCTGGGACCCCATGATAAGCAGTCAGCGACGGTAACCAATATACTTGCGGAGAGAGAGAGAGAGATAGAGAGTGAGCGCCATTTTTGAATAGAATGTTACTAAATCAAACCGATCATACTAAATCTTTCACATTAAACTTCTTGACAAACATCACAAAGGAAATGGCTTTGATCCCAGCGGCCGACCATCCTGACTGATTTTTCCAGGGGGTTCCTCAGTCATACCTTCAACATAGGGCCTGGCCGAAACCTTCCCTAATCCTTTCCCCTCCCTTAAATCGGCCTGAGCCTTTGACGCCCAAAGGTTATACATAAAAATTCAAAATCATACCTGCTTTCTGCTTTTATATTTTTTATATTACATAAAAATTAGTTTGTCTATTTTCTGCTGTAAATTCATAAAGCAAAATGTAATTTAGATAATTAAAAATGAATAGGATACGCTCCGAAATAATTTTAAACGTTACAAATGTTTCCTTTGAACGAATTACAAAACATGAATATTGTAGTATTATCAGTTAAACAATGATTATATTATCAAGATCATTTGTTACTACTAACTTTCAAATATTCAGTATTTTACAGATATGATGCTGTCCTCTTCATAGACCATTATTGAATTTCCATTTTTCATAAAGCTTTCATTTTACATTTTTTTTTCATGTCATACATTTTGACTTCTGGACATTTCGCCAATATAAAAACTCGATTCATTTTTAACTACATTTTTTTTCTATCTAGCGCTTAGTAATTAAAAAATAACGAAATATTTCTTTTTAAAAAAAATTAAACTCAAGACAAAGAGAAATCGTTTTTTTTTTTTGGGAAGGGAAGAAGAAAAATATAGCAGAGGAACTTTCTGGTCGGTTAGAAGGAAAATTTCCCCAACAGAGAAGGAAAACCAGCAACTTTCTCGCCCAGGCGCTTGTATCAAAGTGACAGCAGGCTAATTAATATCCAAGGTAAAGTGAATTGCTCTGGAAGTAATCAATTAATGGGTCTGCGGGAAAAGCTAGTTTTAAAGGGCTCTTCGTTAGAAATTCCTGGAATCTTCCATGACGGCGAGTGACAAGACAGTCAGGGAGGGTAGAGTGTCTTTAAGAGGTAAACTTAACAAAGTTTCCTCTTGTAATGATAGAACAAACAACGTGTAACAACAATAGCAAATAACAAAAGAAAGAGTGTAAGACGTTAATTCAATATCGGAAGAAGTCGATGTAATTAATTCTATTCTAAGATACTCTGATTTACATGAATGGTCGAGTATATACTTTACATTTAGTACATTGTTACATAACAATGCTTTACATTTGATTTTTCTTGTTCTTACCTATTCTTACTTTTCTTGTTCTTGTTCTTACAAGGCTTCACTTCCAGCCATCCCACATGTACTGAGGAAGGTTACACATACTGGAGAGTTGACTCAAGATGGAATCTTGGTTTCCCCTCACTTGCACTATATAGGCCAAAGTTTTTCAAGCACCAAAACTCTAAGGGTCCACGACAAGCCTCGTATTTGAAGTAAATTCATGATCTTTAAATTTTAAATATCTTTTATCATTACGCGTTCCTGAGAGGAAGCTGATGGAACAAATGGTGGATTTTTAAGTTCTATTTTAAGTCATAAAATTGCTGGCCTAAATTGCCAACACAAACTCAAACAAGGGCATAGTAACCTGATCTTGCGGCAGCTCCTGCCACTGAACAAAGAACTTAGAGATGGAGTTTAGTAGAGTCAAAGTACCACCTGGTAATTTTCAGACGTCAAGAAACTTTGAATTACTTATTTGTAGTTTATTTTTCAACTTTTGTTTCCCCTTATAAAGTCTAGAAACCCTTAAAGACTAAATCGAGTTGTCTGGTAGCATTACATTACCAGGTTAATTATTGTCCGTGACATTGTCTAGTTAAAAGCCACAATGTAAGGAGTTTTGGCAGGTTTTTAGTAAAAAAATAATTACATTTCTTTTCTGGTTATGATTTTGCTGACCCTTGATTGTTTTTTTAGTTACAGTGGTAATAATCCTGCAAAGATACACATATGTTAATGTACACGATACTTGATATATTCATATTCTAGAAAACTAGTTGAGTTTTAGCAAAGTTTCAGGCCCGTTTGAACCACAGATACAGATACACTTTCTCGTATTCATACACGTTTCTACACCGGACCATTCTTCTGCAAATCTACCACGGTTTAGGTTTTTCTAACTATGAAAATTCTTACAACAGAACGCTGTCTCTCTAAAGTGAAATTTTCTACCCGGGCAGCCATGATTTTTGCACTGTCATTTGTTTCGTGCTTGTCCTGCCATCTGTCGTACGCTCTTAGAATCTGTCGTATAGATGTCTCTTTACGCTGTAGTAGCTTCATAAGATTATGTGTTATCTGGTTTAATAGCAAGGCAATTTGGTCTTACTTTTTGAATTGACCTCGCAATTCTTTTGCAAAATTATCCTATGATATATTTTATTCTCGAGAAATTGAACGGAGAATACGACAAAGTGGCAACCCTGGAAAGGCGCTGTAGACACGTTCTAACGAAGAATCGTTCAAGGTGCTATAGTGTTTACAGTGTCGTCTTTCCCACCAGTTTTTTCTTGCTATTACTCAAGAATGAGAGGCAAAGTTTGTCTACAAATTACACTAATATGTCAATTCAGAATTCGGAATGAACATTTTAAGTTTAAAGGGTTGATATGGTTCATCTTAATTCATTCACATGTATTCTGTGTAAAACTAAATTTGACACTTGTGTTGTAACATCTTTTTTATACTGATAATCCATTTTACCATGTATTTAGTGCACTCAGAGAACAACAGCTGTCAGCAAGAGCATTCATTTCCAGGTATTCATAAGCGCCCCATGTCCTCATATACGAAAAGATATATAATTCATTAAATTACTAATAATTACTTGTTGCAGAATGCTTTCAAAACTTTTAATTCAAAGTAGAAGGAAGCAGTGTGCCTGTTAACTTGTTTCCAACTCTCATGTCTATTTTACGTATATATGCACTAAAAAGACAGAATTAAATTTTTTTTGTAGCTGCGTTTTCTTACATTGATAGCGTCTTCAAGTGTTTATTTTTGAAGGAGCAAAATAATGGATGAAGTATATCCTTGCTTCCATGTTTGAAACATAATTCCTGATAGTAAGCACTTGAAAACTCAGTTCATCTAAAAACAAATGAAGAGTATAGTGTAAGAACAATCAGTCAATTTTTAAAAGTTCTAAGAAAACACATTTTAAGGTGTAAGCACTTGAATTTTAATTTAATTCTAGCCCTCTGGCACGTTATCTACATCTTAAAATGTACGTTTCCTCAACTTTAAAATATGGACTCTGATTGTTTTTCCCCTGTACTCTTCAAGTGAGATGCGCTGAACCAAATTCCTCAAGTCTTCAAGTTATGATTCTTCAGAAAATACAAAAAATTATAACGATACTTCTTTGAACGGACAAACTTAGGTTTCGCTTTCAGTTTACACACAGAAGGAATGGAATTAGCAAAGAATACTCTATAACTTAAAGCGAAACCAACCGGAAGCTAAGTGGGAAATATTGTGAGCCTAATTATGATGATTTCTTCTGTCCGGATTTTCTTGGATGTTCAATATGAATGATTAACATGTGTTACAATTCAATGAGACAAACATATTTTAATTGTATGTATTTTTAACTAAAGATATTTTATTATAGGATCATTTTGGGTATTCCCGACAGTTGGGTAATTCCGACACTTTCAAGCTTGCAACACTGTATACTCCACAACAGTGAGCTCATGACATAAATAATACTTGAGGAAGTACTTTGTAGTGTACTGATTTTCTGCAATGATTTATGAGGTTGTGTGTTGTATTTGTGAAGAACCAGAATCATATTTGTAAGGTAAGTTGTCCAGGAAACGTGACTAAAATGGCCCTGTTACAAAATTGATTTGGTTCTTAAGTTTTTATGAACAAATGTTGATCAAGGAGTTCGATGTCATTGTTCACTATCAAAGGGTAAAGCCTTGTGTGAGTGCAGGTAGTTTAATTTCCTTTAGTCAATGGTACAGACTCCAAGAATTTGTATATTTATAATGTTAGGCGTTTCAAGGCAATCCCGAAATTACGTTCTGGGGTACTTCCGACACTTTGACCAATAATATCTATACTTTATTCGCAAAAATCTATGTGACACTATTCGTGTAAATCACAAATATGTCTCTCTTTATTTTTCATAGCAAACATGCTTCCTAACTATTTAGAAAATCTATGAGCAGAGAAACCATGACTTCAGCATTTGATGCGTTAAGAATTAGAATGAATCTTGCTACAGCTGAAAAAGCGTGTCACCTTTCTGATACTCGTCGTGGGACTAAAGAAGAAAAAGAAAAACAAGAATTTGGGGGAAAGTCAAACTTGGGCTCCCATTAAAAGGAAGCTAGGCTTAGCAAACATTCTTTGGGATTTGAACTTATAAATAAATTTGGAACTTCTGGAATTATCCCAGTAATAAAATTCCTGAAAGCGTATATGGCTATTCAGGTATTCATAATGAAACTTTGCATAAACTGTCAACATCATAGTGTAATTTGTGTTAATTCTGATCGAGTTCTTCCACCGATTGTTTGACTTTTGCTCTTAGATGTAACGAGGAAAGCTAGAGATGCGATAAAATTTCTTTTGCATTTAATTCTCTTTAAAATCATTTCCTTTTAAGATAATCTGTCATATACCATTTGCACACGCAATATCAGTTAATTATAAAGTGTTACTGAGTACATAGTAATAATTGTCAAAAGTTTACATGTGTTTTCATCTGGTGTAGGAAGTGCATCAATAGTATGTCGGAATTTCCCATGTAGTGGTGCAATCCCGACACTTCACAATAGTTTCATACGAACACTCTCAGTTACCAGAGTATTCGGATGTGCAGAGTGAAACACATTAAATGAAAGAAGAGACAACAGGGGGTTTATGACGACGTACCGAAATCTCATCGCAATGATTCATATGTTTCCTAAGATACGAAAAATGTTTAGTGTGTCGGGAACACCCCAAATGACCATAATTGAGGTTTGAGTTGGCTTTTTTCTATAGCTGATTTCTTTTGATTTCTGTCTTTTTGGTGCCGACTGTGAGGAACAAATTCGTGGTCAAAACTAATGTCACGGCTTTGCAATTCGACTGTTATCATGTTCATCTACTCAGCTTCAAGACGGTTAATGCTACAAGAAATTTCATTTCCTCAAAAAAATCTTTAGAAGAACCTAAACTGTAGATATGAAGATTATAATTGTACCTTGAATTTGAACTTGGAATTTCTTATATGGCCTCTAGATAACTATGGCTCAGTCGGGCTAGGGGCAATGAGAGGTTGTGTTAAGTTGGACAGGACCTAGGTTTGAAGCTATCATGAAAGTATCTTAAGAAAAACACTTAATGGCCGGCCTCTGGGACCTCCAGAATGCGAAGTAAAATCTAAAAATTGAGCGACGACTGCTCGGTAATTGCAAGATTCTTCACAAGTTAGTATGTATCGTAAAGTAGCCTCGAAACATGGGTTGCTAGGTAAAATGCATATTTTCTCTTGTTTACACACGTCATCATGTCTGAAAATGACTATTTAATTCAGAAAATAATTAAGTTATATTACGCGTCAACTCAAAGTCGTATCTAAGTTAACTTTTGACTAAATCGGAGAGAAGTTTCGCTGCAGCCAAGAAGTTGTAATAGAAGACTATTTAAAGATAACTGAAGTAATCCAATGGACAACTTTCTGTTACAAGATAAAAGTAATCACCAAGAGGACAAACAAATTAAGCTTAAAGTAGATATATCGATATAGTAGAACTTGTTGCTTCAGCTAGGCACCATGATATTAAGATCTCTCAAAATACCAACTAAATTTGAATTTGAATGTTGTTTATGACCTTCAGGCATGTAAGGATCAGGTCGAGATACCGGAGAGGAAAGGATGCAACAAGCTGTGGACCAGAGCGTAAGTTAGGGTACCATTCCGGCATTTTCCTGGTATGACTGAGGAAAGCCTCAGTCAGGATGTTAGGCCGCTTTGATTGAACTCACGACTTTCCGAATGTTAAAGTAAAGTCATATACACCATTTATGTGCTATGCCGACAAGTTCCTGAAGAATGTAATGGTATTATCATGAATGCATTTGAAGGTTCAACAATCTTCTTGTCATTTATACATGCTCCTCGTGTGCATCTCAACTGTAAGAGGGGAAGTATTGTGTCAGACATCTCCATCGAGAGAATGTCTCTATCAACCTGACAACTTCGAAATTTTTACGGTTAAAAATCGATAAAAAAACTCTGCTAACCCTCGATTTTGGCTATGCACTCCAAAATTAGTAAACCCTGTCAGAATTCCTGCACATATTGTTCGTAACTAATTTACTTAAGGTCCATAATATGATGATTTAGGATGTAGAATTTGATTCTTTTTATCCAACCTTTTAAACAAATTATAGAAACTAAATTAAGAATACAGATATTCAAATTTATCATAAAAAGAGACAACACAGTTTCTCAAGTAGTGGAGACCCATCCTACCAAGCAGGATATAAGAAAAACATATTATTCAATTCTTCTACAGTTTACTGAATTGACGATATTACTCTGAAGGAGCGTTATTGCATATATTAAGAAAATGTGCAATCTAATAGTCAAGTGGAAACTGACACCTAAGGTTTGACTGATTCTGAAACGAAGTTAGACTTAGATTTCTGAGATTTCAACTACATTCCTGACCAAATAGAATAACCAATATAATTCACAATTAAAATGCTAGAAAACAAATATGTTAATTATAGCATCTTAAACCTGGTTTGAAGCGGGGACTTTAACATCGCTTATCCTACACTAAGCAGATGAACCTTTGAGTATTCATACATACATGCATACAGTGTCATATCAAAATAAAAGTTAGAGGGAGCAGTCAAAGAAGCAGAAATGAGATACATATATTATTAAGACCTGGTAACACTGTATTTAATTGTATTGAGAGTCTGACCCTGTATTTAATAAAGAAAAGGGAAACTAGTCCTAGTCGATGTGAAAGATTTCACATGTTAGCCTTCAGTTGTGTGTTCGCTATTGCTTTCAGAATTTCATTGCATTAACCTTATAAATTTCTTAATATAACTGCCCTTCAAAGTGCTCCTTAATGGAACGGTCAATTGTTTTGTACACGAACCATGAACCCATTCGCTGTTTCATATTTTATCATTCTCCTTGTAACAGATCAATTCTCGAATTCATTTAGTGATATTTGAAACCTTTCATCTGTAGGTTGATCCAGTTTCCTTTCGCTGCCAGTTTGGATATAACACATTGGCTCCCTGACGTCTAATCACTACTTCTTTAAGTTTGCATTTGGTTACATAGAAATCTAATTGTTGCATATTTTAATATTGCAATTACAATTCATTTACTAATCTGAAGCATTGTTGTTAAATGTTATTCGAAGAAACCTGTATCTAAAGACGTTCTTAATATCTAATCATCTATTTGTAATGTTATTACAGGAATGTTATAGTCCAAACTGACCTTTGTGTTAGCTGATTTCGTCGATTTAATTCACAAAATAACATTCTGTAAATATTGTTTATCTGAAACTGTAACAGTTCCGATACTAAGAAGCTCTGTGCACTTGCAGTAGGCGAATTCAAGACTACTCTCTTGTTTTGGTTCAACAGTACTTGCGTACATATCTCCTAAGACCGCACCGGTAGCAGAACAAACTATACGCTTTATGTTAACCTGAACCGTATAGAGAACAGCATTAGCTTTGGTTTTTATTCTTCTATTATCCACAAATTACTGTGAGTAAGTATTCTCTCTCTAACTTTAAATACATCATCCACGTAAAGTTTGGTATTCTTTATGAAAGCCATATTCTATATAAATTTATTTTAATTTATTTATTTGCTCTTTAGGCATCTCACGCTCAAGCGGGGTAGAGAGAGAATATTGGAAGGTAATGGCATGATTTTTAGGTAGAATCCCAACTGTTTCCTCGTGTGGCTTAGAAGGAACCCCACAAAAACTTCAGACGAGATGGTCGCTCACTGGGATCGATCCCACGACCTTCCGACTGCTAAACTAACATTCTACCAACTCAGTTACGGTCTTCACATATTGACTTGGCATTTGGCAGCAACTTTTTTACCTACATTCTCGGTGCTCATCCCAAGAGCAAATTGGTGGCGGTTAGAGAAGTGTAATCATAACATCTAAGGTTTCTTCGTAATTGCACATGGTTGTTTGTTGTTTCAATTTGATTACAAATTTCTGTACTGTTTGTAACTACGCTTGATGTATAACAGATGAAACGCCTAGCTCCGAAACAATATTACTTATTCTCATTGAACTCTCTGTCTTATGAGCTAATTTGTTATCACTCCATAATGTTCTATTAGCTTTGTTTCAACGGAGAATAAGTTTGTTTAAATAATTTTTGAGGCAAGCATAAATCGGTTAGTGTTTCACAAGACTGCAATAACGCAAGATAGCAAGTGAAATGCTTTTATGTCTTTGTTTACGTTTCCCTTTTGAGATAAATTCATCACATCTCTCTAGAATATTCTTGGAATATATATCAAAAGATTCCACAGTGTTTCAGCATGGTTATCGTCTTCTGAAACACTGTTTTACTGCAAGAATACTAGATGGTGTGGCGTGGCGTGGGATTAGTAGATCATTTTCAAGAGATTTGATGCAGAAAGAATATTTAACCAACTAAGACAATTAAATACATACACTGTTCCGTTGCGAAGAGAATTCCTTAATCAACCAATGACGAATTTTAATAAATATGAAATTCTTACTAGACCTTATGTACTATCTATCAAGTTACAGATCTTCATTAAGCTTCCAACAGATCAGTACCCTTTCTCAATTATATAAACCAGACAATTATACATCATCCAACAACATCTTTATAAGCAATCGTCTACAAATTATACAGTTACCGTTAGTTATATTAAGAAATAACAAGAGCGAAACGATATTCTCATAATTTATTACTTAGCTCTTATCTGAAGCTTCCTTCTCATTGTTTGTATTTGGTAATTACTTTCTTTAATAGCTATGCCTTGATATTGTTTGAGTCTGTCTGTCTATAATAATGCAGTCTTGGGAGATACTGATCAGGTAGTTCAGATGAGAAATCGATTACTGTAATCGAAAATTCCACACGTCAATCTAAAGTGTCACTTTTTCAAAATTCCTAAACCAGATTGAAGAGAGCTCTTGCCCTTGTACAGGTATGGTGACACATTGTTTATATTACAATAGAGTCTTAATCAATACTATTCGAAAAAACTTTATTTTTATATGGGCCAGTTTAGTAACTTTGGACTTCGGCCCGTCACGATTTGCCTTTAGCTGTTAAGTGTTAAAATCCACACCCATGCCACTGCCGGGACTCGAACCCGGGACCGTTGAGTCGGTAGCCTACCGCCGCAGACCGCTCGACCACCCGGCCGGCAATACTATTCGAAGAAATGCTCTAAGTGTCCATTCGAAAATTCTCAAGGTCAACCAGAATTGTCAGTTATCTTAATCTTAGAGGAATATTTAGAATTTACTCTTAAATTTATATCTCATTTATTTCTGCGAGCAAGATTGAAACCAGTGGTTCCGTCAGACTCCACTGGAGGGCATCACCCCCAAATCCTCGAGAACACCCCACAACTTTAAAATATTTACTCTCAAAAATCGATAGAAACTGTTCAAAACTCCACGTACACTCTCCCAATTTTGACTTTACCCTCCCCAAACCAAAAAATACTGGCTGAAACCCTGGTTGAAACACCCAAAGACTTTATTTATTGCATTTTATGATGTAAATAAAGTTATAGGCCTATTCGCATTGTATTTACTCAACGGCACCATGCCGCATCAGCTCTACTGTTCGTGGTGTTAGAAATATCAAACTCTAAAGTTTATTTCCCACGCTTTCGGCAGACTGTAGCTCCAAAACTATGCACATTTCGTAAAGGTGTCAGAGGAACTTAGGTCTTGTTTTCTCCCGAAGTTTGTCTATGTAGTTCATAAACATATATTAAAGCATAGTCAATACAAAATATTTTTACTGTTCAAGGTTGAAATAGAAAAGGGTGATGCTACACGATTGTGGATTTGTGAAAAGGGAAAAAACAGCACTTGTTGTTCGTTTTTCTGTAGAGACATTTTTCAATCAATTATTTTAGTACAAAAATTATTCATCAATATGCATATACGTGATTTATTAATTAAAAAAAAAATATATTATTTATATATGAGTGAGCCCAACCAATATTTGAAGCCATAGGCTTGCGTTAGTATCGCAGTTTGACGTGTCTGCAGATAACTGTTAAGGTTTAAGTTCTCTAGGGAAAACAAACTGAAAAGTTTCTTTCAGTTTTTCTTATCGCTTCAACCCTGAACTATAAAATAATTGAGATCAACACTCGCATTTTATGTAAATTTTTCTGTTGATATTCAAATGAGGTTGGCAACACTGGCTATTCTTGTATTGACTTGATAACGGTTTCGTTGTTTGGTAAAAGGCAGAGAATTTCAATGAATTTCTCTTCTTTCTCTGAATTTTAAAAGCGAAGTTTTCTTTTTCGATTAAATGATAATACCCAGGAAATAATCTATACAGGGAATTCAGTCTAACTTTGTGCACATGCATATAAAAGGAACGAAAAATGGTTGTTGTATAACGCTAGAGAAGACCAACGTGGATGAAAGAAAAGTTACCGAAGAAATATCAGCATAAAAGAAACTAAGTCAGAGAAAAAAAAACGTTTTTTTTTACCTGCATCTTCAAAATTCACGAGGTCTTCGATAACAGAAAGGAAAAATAACTTCAGCCGCTCTTTGTTGAAAACCTCTTTATAGGCTTCCAATGTTTGTTACCGTCTGCTTTTTCTCAACTCTTTCTTTTTCCACTCTCTACTAGATAGGAAATTCCGTTTTGTGATGACGTCACGTCCAACGGACAAGAAGAATACCCGTAATATTTTTTTTTTAAATGAAGGCATTCATTGATACCATGGAAAAAGAAACGAAAACAGAGACTAAAAATTGCAACAGTTAAAGAAAGAAATCAAGACACGGTTGCTTAACAAGATTCTCTGATCAGAACAAAGTAGCAGTTGTTAAAGAATCTTATAGAAACAATTGTCAAGAGAGTATTTCTTTTGGTGTGGGAAAATTGCCAAATTTCAGAGCAAGGGAAAATAAGAAGACATTCACTTTCTCGGTCATAATGGTTCTCATAGAACATATTTTATCCCATTCATATTTGTTTTCACTTTAGCTATCTTCTCGTGACCAAGAATTGTTTCTAAAAATATTATCATTTGCGTAACATATAAACGTTTAAGTTTTATTTACCTGAGACTGTAGCTTTCTACTTAGCGCATACAGATTCTTCAAATATGGATTCGAAATTTATCAGTTTTTAATTTACCAATTCACAAGCAAATCATATCAAAAGAATGATATAATACCGCAGTAATATTTGAATAATAGTCTCGTCTACTATTATCCAGACAAGCTCGTATAATCCTAATCCTAATCTAGTTGAGCGGTATCATACGTACCTAAACAGATTGTTAAAATATTTTTGCCATTAAAATCGTAAAACTATGAAATGGAGAAATTCTTTGGGTGAATCCCTCACAGTTCATTCTAAATTTTCTGCATTTAGTAGTTTTAAAAGTACTGTCTCTTGTTCAGAGAAGTTAAGGTTCAATAATTTTTCGTTATATTTTATCTTTATACTACGAATACTGTTATGAGTTCTTTTTGAAAACTATAGACAAAAATATATACAGGAGCAAGTTATTCAAATGTAATTCACCTATTCACTCTTTTCAACAGTTTTCTTATGAAGGAAGGAATGTATTTTCTTTACTCGAACTAAAAGTCCTTAACAGCTGCTTTACGATGTCATTGCTGTATAAAAAAAATACCCTCACGACACAAATATACCTGATGAGTATGGCAGTAGTTGACAGAGTTAAACTCCGACTTCAAAACTTCATGACCACCTAAGCATATTTCGTCACTTGAAGGAGAAACAATGAATATGTATGAACGATTTTTAGTTCATTCACGATTTTCAATCAGTCTACTTATCTTTTACTATACGCTTCTCTACAAAATTTGCTCTACTTTTACTATATGGATAAGTTTCGATTTACCCTTTGGGTACCGTTTCACAGATTTTTATCCTAGTTGGAAAATCTTAGGGGAAAACAAATGTTATCTCTTTCCCTATATATGATTCTTATTGCTTTCTATCTTCACTCCGTAGCTTAGAATTCGTGACCTTCAGGAATCTTTGTCTCAGGTTGAGATACGGAACGGAAGAAATAAGGTGTCATTCCAGCACTAGTCAGATCTCAGAAAGAAATCTAAAAAAAACGAGAATTATCGGCCACTGGCATAGAACCCAGGACCTCTCGAATACAAAGTTAAAGCTCTGTGAACTTGGACAGTAGGTTGAGATAAGAAAGGCTAGAGAATGAATAAAACCATAAAGGTTTAATGATTATTATTAACTCGCCCTCCTAAATGACGTAACGACATGACCATAACGGGTTAGTTAATTAAATTCTTGCGGCTATTTTGCGGTTTCTCAATGTAAGAGTATTGAGTATCAGTGGTTTCAGTTTCAAAGTCTCACGCTAGTTTTTATTACGTAGTTTCGTTAGAGATAGCCTGATTTTATGACTTGTAGATGTTTTGTAACCAAAGAGCATAAATATGAAGAAAAGTAGCGAAATAAAGTCATAGAATTCCAGAAACACCAAAGATGTTAGTAAGTCATCTCCCATTATCGAATCTTATTCATTTATGATTGACTCTTACGATTATTTTTCGGATTTCTTTGAGAAAGTTGCACTGAAAGAGAATTTGTTCAGTGGTAGAGACATAGACCGTCGGTTACAAGGGGCCGGGCTGCGCGACAACAAATATAGCATCCCCAATCACATACGTTAATTGTAATTTCTTCAGTAACATTTGCTTCACCACGTATCACGGTTAGTAGCTAATAGCGCTGCGCTGAAAAAAAAACACAGAAAACTAGATGAAGGAAAATATCGGTTCGGAAATGAGATCGGTGGTCTTATTTCCAAACCGGCATGTTTTCATTATCAATTAAATGATAATTCTGATATTTCGTTTTAAAGAAAATTGTTTCTGGATTCCTCCCAACGGCTTTTTTTCTTTAGGCTTACCAACCACCATAGAATATAAGCTTCGTTTTTTCCTCATTCCGGCTACATGGCATCCCCATCTTAGTCACTCGTTAGGATAGCGGACATTGGCTGAGAAGACACATGAAAATCGCGGAATGAGAGGACAATACATAAAAGGAAACTGAAGTTCGTGGGATGAGCGGACATGGTTTTCGTTGCAATAAGAGGATTCAAGCTTTGGTTAAGCTTGAAGCTAGGTTGATATTAACCGCGCGATTTGAATAAGGAAAGGAAACATACACTATTTGGAGTTTTCTCGATTATATGGCAGACTTACCTTAAGATGTCGTGTTTCGATATATAAAGCAGATTAGTAGTTTGGTTAATTTGATGTTATGAAGTCTGCTGGAGTTACTTATATATATGCATGTCTTGTATTACAATCTAGAGGTTATGAATACTAATGTTTCAATATGAGATGATGATGAAAAAGAAATCTACGGCTTCGGACTGTGTAAGGGATACTTATAGTGTGATATTAGTGCTATTAGGTTGAAATCTGCCTCTTGTTTGGAACTACTATTGACGATGTTTAATGCATGTGTAATTATGGTTTACATGTGTAGTGTACTCTCCATATAATCCAGATATTGCACCTTATAGTAGATAGCTATGGTACGTTTCATCTGTAGCAATTAAGGTGATGTTGCATGAACTGATTGTTTAGTTATCATCATTATCATATATGAGCAGATTTTGTCTAATGGAATGTAACCTAACAGTGCATGATACAATATAAATTAAGTATAGTTAGATTCAATTTTGGTTAGCACTAATGCATGTCTGATCTATAATAAATAGTTGATTGAAATAACAGTTTTGCTAAGGCATATTTTTAAAAGTTACCTCACATTTTCTTACAGAGTTGGACTGGACAAACTGTGGTTTTCTAAACCCCACACTTTCTTACAGAGTTGGATTGGACAAATTGTGATTTTTCTACACATTAGTGGTATAAAGGCCTTTCAGTACATAGTTTCATCACTTTCAATGCATTTCCTTCTTAAGCCAAAGATCTAAGAAGTCTAAGAATGTTGAAATAGACATCAAAATGGCTGTCGTTGAGGCAATAAAAGTTGCGTTCCCAGAAACTCCCATATCAGGTTGTTCATACCATTTCAATCAGTGGCTGTTGAGAAAAGTACAAAAAATGGCCTAGTTAATAAATTGCATCCCAAGAAGGTGAAGGCTCAGCCTATGTCTGCTCATCCCACACAGTTCAGGAGTTTCTGGAGTGAATAGAAACAAACATTGCCAGGTGCAAAGTGACTTTTTATTTCTTCCGTGACTTCATTCTTTCTAGTTACAGATGCTCCTAGTATTTAGGTATATTTACTTTCTTTATGTCCTCATTATTAATTATTATGTATTTATTTCCTTCATCCTCTGTATTACGGATTGTTACCATGTATTTCTACGTTCTATATCTCTACGTTCACCTGTAAACCTATCTCATCGCAAGTTTCTTCTAACCTTCAGACATCGGTGTTACTTTGTAGTGCATTTATATCGTCCCCTCGTCCCCTATTACACCGTATACAATCAGGTGGTTTAAAACTTTCAGTGTTAGTCCCTTTTTGTCCCCTTTTATTTTTAAAATCGCTTATTCTAACACAAAGTTAAACAATAGTGGTGACAAGCAGTGCTCAAAGTTGGTTAAAAAAGGTAAGGGAATTGTTGCAGAAGTGGGCTATAAAATGTAAGAGTACGCTTGCACCTAGTGGTGGCGATTGTTTATTGAAAGTAAAGGCAATAAGCTTCCATTAATAAAAAGATGGAATCTAAAATGAAAAAGGTAAGGACACGGTGTACGCCCACATGCCTACTCCCACCTCGAGCACTGGTGACCAGGCATCACTTTCATCAGTTTCAATCCACTGAGAATCTAAAAGCTATCCGACATATTATTATCAATACGTATTCTGCTTATGGGTTCACTGAAACGCATCCTTACAAGCTGTACAAGTTTCTTCGGAATTCCATATTGTGTACCAGGATATTGGATAGTTCTCCCTTTTGATAGAGTCACATGCTTTCTTAAAATCTATGGACAACTGGTGAACCGTCCCATTTGTCGTATGCAGCCAAGACCACCAACAAATAGTCTACACATTCGTAGATCACATAGTGAAAAGTCAAATATATTAGTGCATTACAAGATGAAAAAAATAAATGAATATCTGGAGTTGCTCTATGAATAACCTATGGAACGAATTTCAAAGGAGAAAAGTGGCATTTAATTGCGAGACCCCAGTGAACCTCCCCTAATTATTCGAGTTTTATAAATCATACTTCGTTCGAAAACTTATGGAACAAAGATTCCAGCGAGCTAATTTTGGTGCTCATCGTGCTAAATTTGTAGAAGAAGAAGACGAAGAAAATAAAAATTGAATAAAATTCTCCTTTTTTTTGGAGGAGACGTTGTATGGCGCTTCCAAAATTACCCTAACATTGTCCTCCCCCTCATGAACCACTGGCAGTACGTTGACAAAATTTTGTACATTAGCAGTCATCCCTTGTTACCAATTTGAATACACGATCATGATTGTACTTCACTTGTTCTACGACGTAGGGGGAGCGGAAGGGACAAAGATAAAAACAAACGCATCATTTGTTCCTCTCCTTCCCCGCGGTACAACCCTAGCATATACAGTACAATGTACCTCTCCCGTTAGGTAATTTTGTCAGGATTAATTACTCACCTGGGTCAATTACGTAAGGAGTTGTGAAGTGGTAAAACTATAGATAATATATTGTTGATTCGGCGCCTTAAGGCTAATAATAAACAGAAGGTCAGCATTTTAAAAATCGATACAGCCAATATAAAAGCGTCTGCTTGACCCTAACCTCCCAATAATATTGGTTGAATATTACACAATCAAACCGATAGGTTTCGGGATGACGAATGCAAAAACACGTTCATTTTGTATACCAGAATAGTTTCAAATTAATATTTTACTTTATCTATGTCGTTTCCTTTTCATCGTAACATTGAGTGGGTATATCGCCAACCTCGGAAGCCGTGTAGGCTAGGGTCCTGGATCGGCGTTGATGAGCTTGTGGTTTCGAATCCTGCATGCGGCATGGATTTTTGGCTCATTGCGTTCATATTATTGTGACAGGCCAAGGTCCATAATTACTAAAATGGTCCATATAAAATAAAGTTTG
>JAGDQP010038963.1:0-17932 GCA_022664845.1 Lepisma saccharinum | reverse complement strand
AAAAGAGGAGCGTCGCGACCTGTTTTCTTGCATTACCGGTACAAAAATGACCGGTTCTTGGCACACATTGTCACGGGAACGTGAAGCACCGAAGGACTGTGCGTCGCGTTTGTGAACCGCCTTCATCGACTCCTAAACCAAAACTTCATTCCAAAAAGGTGACGTTAGATGTGTGGTAAAGATACCCCCTGCAGTACGGGGAAGTGGAGATAGCGCTCCACATATTTATGAAGTGAGGTCTCACGCTCGACCAATTTTACCTCCCAAGGTACCCTGGAATACCAAGGATATTTTAGTACGCAGTTTTATAAGGCTGAGTGCACCTAAGAGCGCCAGGCATGGGAATACTGGAAAAAGGTCTCTAGCTTCTTGATCGGTATATGAAACCGGGCCTCCCGATTCGTAGTCAGACGCGCTACCACCTGAGCCACGGCGACTCCAGTTAAGTGTGTGGTGAGATGTAAATTCATTGCGAGGTCCTGGTACCTAACTACCCAGTAACGCCACATTCTACTGTCAACAGTTGAACACAATGTGAGCAGCTTTGCAACCAAGCGGCTGGTCTATCGCCAAGGAGTCATCAACCACCATCATAACGCCACGCCACATGCTGCTTTCATCACCCGTCAAAAATTGATGGACTTCGGTTACAGATTTTACCTTACCCGCCCTAATCTCCTGACTTGGTCACGGTTTTCGTTCTTTGCAGAATTCCTTCGCTCGGAAAATCTTTGATGATGTGGAGCCTGTAAAAACTGCCGTACAACAGCTCAACTCCAAACCTAAGTACTTTTATCGGCGTAGGATTTTACTCCTTCCAGAAAAATGGCAAGAGGTCATCGATTTACAGTGGCGATTATGTCCTAGGTGAATTCCACAACCATTGCTTTAAAAAAGTGCCGAGTCTATTTTTATTTAAGTTCTGCATAAAAGGGTGCGGTGCGGGCCGTGACGTCACCAATCATCATAATTTAGTCCTCGTATAGAAAGAATGTGGCTACTCCTACTCTACATGGTTATGGAGAATGTATATAAAGGGGTCCAAAAAGTTTTATTATACAAAATATAAGTTTACCCTTGGGTAAGATGAACTAATGGTAGTCTTGCACTTATGATGTTAACGGGTAATCTCTATAGTGTGTACTGGATTTCAAAACACTACGATACGTTTAATGTGTTTCCACACGATGTCGATACCAGGACCCCTTGATTACAAGACAATGAGCATAACAAGTAAATGTATCTATACGTACACCCATTATAAGAATAATGAGATACTTATCCCACTTCTTTATCATTATATGAAAACTACACCCACATAGCAAAATGACGTCCCAGGGATATCTGACGGATCTCCTGGCAGGATATCGGGACGGCCATTTCAGGTAGGTAATCCCGCACGGCTTTCCGGGGGACATCCATACGGGATGAACTGTTTGTATTGCCCACAGAGTTATCCCACGGACGTCCTTAGGACATCGCTATGGGAGCAGGACCATTCTGACGGTAATGGGATCTAAATGGGACGTCCCAGAGACGTACACTGCTATGTGGACAGGTTTGTGGTTTATACAAATATTACTGAAACTTTATTGAAATGTTACACCTTATGGCCTTGCAAACATTTTAAGGTTACAGAGCATAATGTTATATGTTGTACTGTATGTGTGGGAGGAGAAACTCACTTTCCTGGCCTATTTCAAGGTAGAATCCCGGCAAAAACTCGCTGCAGTCCAGGAAAAAACGAAGGAAAAGTACAAGGTAATTGCGTCAGGATTTGAACTCGGGTTTTCGGTATTAGAAGAAGACACGAAGACGTTTCTGGGCTAATACGTTCGTAATGCAAGCATGATTTATACTCACGTTTCCAAATAAACCGTCACCTGTCTACTAATAACCTTTTGACTGAAACTATAATATTTAAATGGATTTCTTACCTCTTCTTCCAAAAATTCGTGAGTGATAAAAAATACATTCTTCGTCACTCCAAGAATATCTTCATATCCAAGTACTGACTCATGGTTCTCCAAAACAGGGTAAATGTTCGGTACGATCAGCTGAGCAATTTGAGGGCGCATTCTGTGTTGTAATTTCAACTGATCGAAGTTCATGCCATTTTTAATCATTCTCTCAAACAAGGAAATGTCAAAATTAAATTTCCTTGCCAATTTGTATACGGCTATAGAAGGACGGAGTTGCTGGTGATCACCTGGAAAAGAGGGAAGAAATACTACTGAGAAATACATTTTTTTTTAAATACATAATAAAAAAAGTTTACATAACTGGGATACACTTCAGATTCGGCTCTGAAACTACCAAGGCTTGCATTGTTCTGTCTTCGTGCGTGGTTTGACAAAAATAATAAATATTTGTTCCAATCATTCGTCTATCACGAGCCATTTTCTACGAATTGAACAGTTTTGAAACAGGGTTTACAGTAAAAATAATGAAGAGGGATCGTTCCTCAAGCATTCTATCATTCCTTTTCAATCACAGTAATAATTTCTCAAGTTTCTAATGTCATGTAGTAGTTGTGCGAATTATTTTTTTAAAAATCTCTTTTGGCAGCGACTAAGGTAATACAATTTGCTATTTTCTAAACATTTGTATCAGGCCTTGCACGATTTAAAAGTAACTTGGCAGTGTCGGAAGATATTCAACAGAAGTAACAACCGGTTCCCTCTCTACTTGTAAATTCCATTCCAGTTAAGGAGATACAATTGTACAAATTTCAGCCACTTACAAGTTTTACACGTGCATTACAGTCTACAAGAACATAATTAGAAAGGAGCAGCTACAAAAGTCACGATCATTTTGCTGGAAGTGTGTTTTAGACTTCAGTCATTGTAAGAGCTTAAATGAGCGAATTTTTAATTTACAGAACAGCTACTGAGATTATGCATCTATTTCAACAAAAAGCAAGGAAGGACTTTATAATGTACCAGTATGTGAAGTTTTGTAGGAAATCTTAGGATGCTTAATCTAATGTCCTGCAATTTTTAGTAAACCAAATTAACTTTAATACGGCCTCATTACATGCTACTTACTACTACTACTACTACTACTACTAATAATAATAATAAACGTTTAGCCATCGGGAGAGTATGTGGAGTCCACTCATTTATTAGTCTTAACATTTTAACAGCAACATGAAATATCCTACACAAGGTTAATTACATACAAAATAAACAATACAAGCTTTATCTGTTGTACTCCCTACATAAACTACAAGAAATAGTTAATTCAAATAATTTTAAGACAAACCAAAGTGTTATGCTTTTATTTTAATGCTGAAAATTAGCACGCACACGAACAACTGACCTTACAATACACTGAAATTTTTCTTTTTTCCATTATATTCTCTTAAGACTCGATATTAAAAGATGAAAACGTAAACTAAAACACTTCTGTAAATAGCCACACACTATACAACTACAAGCAATTAATTACTTCAGTTGTCTGAAGTTTCCATCTCGTCACTCTTTCTGTACCTTTGGGTCTTCTGTAGGATAGAGCACGTTTCTCAAACCAAGATTCAATATATTTCCCTGTATCCCATTTGTTGAAGAATCGTCTAGAAGTTGGTGTCCATTTCATGACATATGTTCCTAGGATTAAGAGCGTTTCTTCCAAATGTGCAGGTGAGGTTCTTGACGCTGAATAACTGTTCTGTTGTGCCTGAATTTATTGCTACGATTTGGATGCTATTTACACTCTTCTGTGTGGTAAGATCAAACCTCTCATTTCTTACATCCCTACTATCCACATAGTCCGCAAAATCATTGATGAATGTGTCATCTTAAAGACTTTACTTGAAGATGAAAGTTAAGCTTCTCCCGCGAAGGTAAAATAGTCACGTAACAAGGCCAGGTGGTAGGATCCAACACTACAAATAGATCTGACATTTCATTATGTGAAGTTGACTTTTCATGTTGCCTTTCCCACTCTGGATATCGAGTCTATCAATCTATTCGAACTTCTCATTCCTTCACAGCTGAATATCTTCTAAGTGTTAGAAGTTACAGTCTCCGCAATCACGACTTTGTACTTGCCTATTTCATGCATTAAATAAAAACAATTCGTAGACATTCTACCCAGTTGCTTAGCTTTCATAATGGTAGTGTCTTTTCTTCAAGAGAGAAAAAGAGCAATAGCATCTCTTCCAAACTGTCAGTTATCAAGGCAAGATCTTCCAAGAAGATCTCTAAATTTGGACATCTCTATTTTCTTCCTACTTCTAAAATTAAAATATAGGATCAAGTGAGCTCTTCAACAGCTTTTGTGGAAATCATGTCGTACGCTATACACGGATTCTTGAGGCGTTAGTTCACCTCACAAACAGGAGCGAACGAATGAAATTAGTTATTTTCTGTTCATTAGTTACATAATAAATTGAATCGTTTATTCGATTGATTTCACAATCGGTTCGGGCGAATAGGCTGAATATTACTACTACTCCGCATTCGTAATGTATGTTGCTGTTTTAACATTCTTTTTATTAGCACACATTATCTCTTACTCTCCTTTTTAAATACAGAAAAATATATATAAGAACAAAGTTCAAACGGTAACTAAAAGTAAGTATTGTTACCGTAGCGGTCTTAGTTTCAAGTGCTTGGTTCAATTAGAATTATATGAACCGCTTGAATGACGAAAGTTATCATATGTTTGCGTAAATTCAGGTATCACATCGTTCAATTTTTATTCATATGCAAATATAATGAAAACAGCACTCCTCGATTGTAAATTTTAAACTAGAAAAGACAGAGTTTAACACTATAATTTAGTATTTCTGTTACATTGGAATCACAGCATCTACGTATCTGAAGTACTGAACTACATTTTAATCCGAGTTAGAGTGATCTAGCCTTTCTTAGGTTGGGTACAGGTACATCTATGGTTTCTTAATGATTATAGAAAAGAAGAAAAGAAGTAAATATTAACTGGTGATGTCTTACTTTAATCGAACTGGGTATCCTGATACTACTTTGTCGATCAAATATTTAGGATCTAAGTTTGAATCTACCCGAAAGTACATGGTAGCTATGAACCAAAGTTGTCGCATGTTTATAAGTGAATCTTTTTATTTAAAAAATAAATGTTTTGAAAAGTCGTATAATTTTTTTTTTTGACTTACGACTTACAGACAAATGTACAACCATATGACCCAATTTTGAGAAAAATATTGTCATAATATGTCAGCTAAGGGCTGTATTTGCAAAAAATATAAGTTTTGGTCGACAAAAAAAATCCAACGATAGCTCTCTCGTTTTATCTCGGAGAGTGATATTTCTGTAACGCAATGGGTATTCTTAATCCTAATTTCACTTAGCAGATGTCATACACGAGAGCGACATCTTTGCGAATTTGGGGACTTATTCTTTGAATACATGCGACAATACGTTTGTTTACAACTGTTAGTTTCTCGGTTTCATCCAGAATCCGTTTAATTTTACATCCAATGACTTACCTATAAGAACAAGGTGCTGACAGTGTGATGTTAGCGACACCACAATATGCGATTCAAGAACTTCAGCAGCTTCCTCTACAATAACTAGGAAAGAAAATAAGAAAAATGAAGATCAGAACCACAAAAAATGAACATTAAGAGTTGCACTATAATTACAAATATGTCCTTAAATATTACAAAACCCGACTGATTGATAATCGACTTTAAAATCATTAAGACACCTGGAGTAACTTCGGCTGATGGAAGAGAAGTACTTACTGGTATAAAATATTGAGTAAAATGTAATATGGGCTCTCATTTTCTATTTAGCCACCAGTAAACTAATAACGAAGAACTCAACAGACCTCCTTGTTATCGACTCAGACATGTGACTAGTTTTAGAACATTAATGGCTGTCCAACCAATTATTCTGAATTACATTAAGGTTAGTTTAAAGCAAGAAACTCTGAATCTAGATGGCAACAATCGTTGCACGATGCTGCTCCTACAAATTCAAGCCTAGAGAATTCGAACTTTCAGCGATGAAAGTTCATAACCATTTCCAGAGTTTTATCTGTGCTGATTCTAAATTTTCTTTTACGTTCATTGTTAAAATTGTTTGATTGTTGTAGTAAACATGTAACAATAAAGCACTTTCAACAATGAACAAAAAGAAAAAAAAGATCAACATTGTTATAACTCTTGAAATAGTTATCAACTTTAATCTCTGAAAGTTTGAACTCTTTAGGTTTGAATTTCTAGATGTAGCTTTGGAATTTCGTGCAACGAAATAAATACATTAGAAACAAACGGAGGTAGTGTTGCCATCTAGTTTAGAGATCGCTGATTTACACTAACCTTAAATCTTATCCTCTAAAATGACTTTCTGGGAACATTCTCGGATTGTTTGATGTCAGACAAACCACTTGCCATTGGAAAAAATACCTCTATGCAATATTATGGCGTATTTCAAGATGGCCACGTTGATCATCTATTCCAAAATGTAGCCGCACCCCACCATTCCACATCTACCATTTTCATTTTCTCGGCGGTTTGTGAACTACAGGGCTGTAATATGACTTTTGACTCACTGTGTAGTTACAAATATCCTTACCGGGTTATGACAAAATGGTGAATGCTGATGACAAACAGTGGTCATTTTTGAATTCAGCGCCCCCAAAAGAATATATTTTGTACTCACTTTTAAAAAGGTTTATGTGGCCCTTTTTTTATTTTTTTTTTTTTTTACCAGTATTATCAATGCTCGTATTTCAAAGAGTGATGATTAATTACAGATCATTTATGAGGGATTTCATCGAAGTTTTAATTACATTTAGTATGCTGGAGTTATTCCTCAATACCCGAAGAACTGGAACGATTTACGAATGAAACAGAAAAAGAATGGAACTAGTTAAATTTACTGATGATGACTTCAGTCCTGGCAATACCAAAGGACCTTTCTGATTATTGTTTATTATTTGTATACCTACAGCGAACTCTATACAATGCACGGACTGAACATTCGATGCTTAAAAGCCATAAATATAACTCAATTAATGTTCTATACAATGCAGGACTAGGATAGATTATTGCTTCTATAGTGAAATACGTGAAAATCTGGAAGAATGTATAATGAAGATTAATATCTTGTAAAAGAGTGAAAGGAAAGACTACTAAAACAAATAATATATGTAAAATTTGAAAGCATACATCTTATACATAATACACAAACGGAGATGAAGATTGAATACATACTCAGGACAGTATATATGGAGGTTAGCGGATTACAGAAGTAATAAGTAAATACTGGACAGATGTGAAGAAAACAGTACTGTACACAATAAAGAAAAGACTGGTTAGAAATCTGTTTGCGAAGCTATTGTGAGGAGCTGATGAAGGATTGGAGAAGATAGAAGTTTTAGGCAGTATTTAGAGCGAAAGTCTCACCTCACGATAAAGTCTAATGAGCAAAACGTGGACAAACGGAAGCTTATCTTGCTACAAACTAATATCATTGGCATAAAATACTTATAAAGATAATGTAAATACGTCATTATGCACAAAACTACAGTTACAGAATACATGTAAAATATCCGAAAGAAACTTACCAATCTTTGGTTTCAATGCCTGAATCAATGACTGCACCCTTGCAGCTCCCGTTGTGGTAATTCCAACAACATGACAGTCCTGTAAAATGCGATAATCCTCCATTAGTTGCAATTCTATATACTGTTTATATTCATCACGATATTGCACTTCAATTTTCCTAAGTTCTTCTTGTAATACCTTTACTAGTCTTTGTACCCAGTACGAATACAACATCCATCTTTTTTCATAGGTAATCCTCCACAAATCTTTCTCTGTTCTTAGCTTCCTCAATTGTTCTTCGTTTGCCTGTGCGTCTATTGTGATTAATTTCTTTTGGAAATATCTATACATTTGGTTCATCATATCCAGTTTTTCTTGCAACATCCAGGTTTCGGCATAAATCAGGTTCTCATCTTTAATACTTTGAGTAGCGAGACGCATTTGATGTTCTACTGTTCTCATTTCTCTCTCAATAGCGTCAAGTGTTAGTTCAAAGTCAATTCGAAAACCGATGACAGGAATATCGTCAGGAATTTCTAATTCAAACAACGTGTCTTCAGCTAATCTATTACGCTCATCTTCATCAAGTTCCATGTCCTCGGGTTCACCTAATTCCAATCCTTCAGTTGGTTCTGCAGCCGCCCCTGCTGGTTCTTCTGCACCAACTACCACTTCAGGTGTTTGATTTTCGGTTTCAAATTCACTGTCAACGTTGTTTAACCAATCAACCAGGTAAGACTGCTCATCTTGCATGAGACAATTACAATGGCTGTCGCTAATAACTTTATACTTCTTTAGTGTCCCCAAAGATATAACTCCACGATATTCATGAATGTGCTCCAGGCTATCCTGAATTGCTTTCATCTCGTTAACACGATCACCAAGTCTATAGCGAATATTCTTCAACGCAAAATTATACGCTCTACCTTGCAGGGCAACTTTGCTTTTACGTAATTCTTTCAAGTTAAAATTTTTCATTGCGTCACTACGTGATCGACCACCAACACGAACCAAATCTTTTGTAAACTTGGTCAATCCTTCTAAAAACTGGTCCAAAGCGTGATTTGTAAAACACACGACCAATATTGGGCAATACGCTTTATTAGTTCTTAGAATATTTTCAAGAAACACTTGAGCAATTTTGAGTCCTAGGTGTGTTTTTCCAGTACCTGGAGGACCTTGAATTATAGCAAATTCTTTAGTCAAAGCAGACTGGAATGCAGCATATTGTGATGAATCAAGGTGAAGATCATCAGCATTTGGCCAATCTGATTCTTCTAACACCGAAATGTAAAAATCATCGATGGTGTAGCTACCAAATAACTGATCACGCAAATACTTTGGAGCCGTTGTTAGACTTTCTACATTAATAATGTAGCGTTCCATGGGGAAATCACGAGCACTCATCTGTTGTAAAGCGATCAACACATGTCTGTACGGTTCAAAGTAGATGTTTGATTCAATCATGACGAATTCACCCATCAGACCTCGCATGTCTGTCTGGCCGCAGAATTCAATCAAAACTGTTCCATTCTTTAAATCCTTTACTTCTCGCTCTATAACGGTAGCTAGAATGATAGTGTGGAAGTTGTCGTTAGTGAAGCACAAGAGTGATCCAAACAAAAGTCTTTTTGAATATTCCCACTGTACCTTTTTCAATCTCTTTTCAGCATCAAAAAGTACGACATAACCTACTTTGTCTCTTGACACACGTGGCTGCACAAAATACACACGTCTATAAATTCTTACGCTTGAAATTTTCTTGTATTTATGGTTCCTCGACGAAGTCTGATCCATGTATTCACGAATACCTTCTCTTAACGGAGATATGAAATCCTCCCGTAGAAGACGAAACTGAACGTCTAAATAATGTTCAATATCAGAATATTTGCCTTCTACAATATTTGGTCTAATGAATGCTGGTTCTTTTGACAGTATATCATCACGTGTAGGAAATATGTCGATTTCTCTAAAGTCATTGGGAGGAAGCTGCACTTCCAGCATCTCAACTTCTGAACTCTTTTTTGTGCCTGTATTTCGCCTTTCTTTCAAATCTTTCACAGTGGAGTGCAATGCTAAAAAATCTGAGTCAACAGATTCGTCAAAAGAAATTTCATGAAAGCGCTTTAACCCATCAATCGACATTGAACACGACATAATAATGCCTTCCAACCTTTCGCATGCTGTGTTAGGAAAATGATCGACAATGTTTCGACAAAAGACCAACGTATTATTCATCACTTCGGTAATAATTCCTTTGTCCTTGAGTCGGTTCGGCTCCATTGGCAAATTAAAAATAAACTTTCTTAATTGCTCCAAAAACTCACTGGAACACGCGTACGAGAGAATAGCGAGCTTATTTTCACGAAAATCTGCTTCGCACACTTTGGATAATACTTTCATGATAAGAATTATCCAATCAGGTCTCAACGTCGTTTTTAACAGATCCTCAAAACCAGTTCTTTCATTAGCTAATACAAATATAATATTTGATGATTCATCTTTACTTAATTCTTCTAACCGTTTGTACCCTAGCCTTCTTCTTTCTTCTGGTTTCATCTGGTTCCTGTTGTCGCCGTCACTACTAACCGAATTCTTCCTATCATTACGCTGTTTATAACCACTATACGTACTTGGCTTCCGTGTTTGCAAATGACTACCTCCACCCCTATTTTCCCCACAATCGGCAGGTTTATTTTTCTTGTACTCAGCATCACGTGTGTTCTTTCTTTCTTTGCTTGTTCCCGCATTGCTATCATTATGTCCTCGACCTTGAAATGAGCCTTTTCTTTCACCTCTACCCCTTTGGAAACCACCTCTATTTCTACACTCTGACGTATTTCTCTTTCGTCTATCTTGATGGTTATCCCTCCTTTCACTGTTAAATCTAGTACTACTGCCACCACCACCACCCCTTCTATTCTGCCCCCTAGAAGAAGTACTTCTAGATTGTCTATTCTGTGAAGTGCCAGAGCTTCCCCCTGGCTGTACTTTTTTATCGTCAGTTCTATTTGCTTGAGTACTGACAGGCTGCTTCGAACCAGACGCTTGCTCATGCTTTTGGTCAACTTCTTTCAGAGCAGCCTCAAATCTGTCTGCCAAACTTTCCATTTTAATGGTGCTGAAGTTCGTCCCAATCCTGCAAAAGAACAAGAAAATTAGTGATTTTAGCATTTATCACACGTATCGCTTGTATCACACGTTGCTAAATCAAAACCTAAGAATTAATACCAAACTATAAAAGTCTCAATGGAAGTAGATTTTACCGCCTTTTTCGTTCTATGTCGATTCAAATCTTTGTGCAGGAAACCAGAAAATAACTTTCACTGACTACGGTTCGTTTCGTACTTCAATAATAGAGTTAGTTTTTTTAAAAAATGCTGGTATAGTAACTATTATCGAATGAAGACACTTTTGAAACATCATGAGTACAATTAGTTTTAAAGAAATTGTAGTAGTAACTTCATTATTCTGTGCAGACACTTCTGGGATAGGGTGATGTCTCAAAAGCGTCTGCACGGAATAACGAAGTTACTACTAGCATTTCTTTAAAACCAATTGTCAGGGCTTCATTTCTAGAAGAGCGAAAAGGGAATTAACATATCTGAAATTACGATTCCAAGTAATTTGTTAAATAAATGTAAATTTCTACTGTACATGATAGCATGTCACGAATTAGCAACCACGTCACAGAGTGCAAAATGATAGTGAATTATCATATGAATTGTGTGCGCGTGCGTGCTGTCTCATATTAATAGGTTAGGTCACGTTAGTATAGGTTTTGTTAGTGCGATTTCTTACAGTGTATGAACTCCAAATTTCATTTCCAACAGCACTCCATTTCTCATTTTTCTGCAAATCAAGCCATATTAATTGTACCCGTTATTGAAGAACGAAACGAACTTTGGTCTCTGGAAGTTATTTTCTGTTTATTTTCAGTGAAATTTGAATAATGGACGCAGAACGAAACCTGAGAGGAAAACTACTTCTACTGAGCCTTAAATAGCACAAACATATCAGATTGAACTATCGCCTTAAGACAACTTCATAATTATGGATACGAATACTTCAATACGTCGTCACGTATGCCAAACTAGAATAATTTGTACAAAAATCTGAAATTTCCTGCAAGTGTCCTC
Organism: Lepisma saccharinum; assembly: GCA_022664845.1. Lineage (NCBI taxonomy): Eukaryota > Metazoa > Arthropoda > Insecta > Zygentoma > Lepismatidae > Lepisma > Lepisma saccharinum. The sequence goes on along the minus strand of JAGDQP010038963.1, from coordinate 6,256 downwards.
TACACACTGCAATTACAATATATATTTGTTTTCTCCAAGCCAAGATTAGGTTCTTAGGATTAAACACAAAATTAGTTTACTGTGAGTTATTCCTTATAGTAAGTTAACAATGGTAGAATTTCTCTCTCTCTCTTAACTGGAAAACAAATACAAGAAATTGGACTAATGGTTCCCAAACCACACTACACAAACACGTGAAGGGTGGCAATGCCTAGAAGCTTTTGAATTAATGGGAAAATTATTCTGAATTGTTTTAGTACTGTCATGGTAAAATTATTGTCTGTGTCCAAAGAGCGGTTCGCTTTTAGAGACAAAACACGTTTTCCATATTTTTATTTTTACTTTGCCTACGTGGTAACATTTATTTTACAATTACAACTTCTTACTTTATAGTGTAATATTTCAATTTGTAGGATTTTGTAGATCGTAGCTATATTCAGGGGTGAATTTCAGCCCTGACCCGGTAAAGCTAGGCTCAAAAGTTTTCAGACACCAGGCAGGACAAAGCAGAATCCTATTGTGGTCCGTTATACGCCCATTTTCGTATCCTTTCCACGGAGTGAGCCATGCCTAAAAAATGAAAACGAAATCCACCCATGGCTCTACTGTACACACACAAGATTTCTAGAGTAATATGGGCAGTATTTACTCCCCCAATCAAAAGGTCTAAAATTCAGTTAATGCTACTTGAACACTGTTTCCAAAGTAGAAATTTGTCTATCCACCATATTGGAGAAGAATTTTGAATTATTCCGGTCGTTAGAATGTTGACTAAGAAATAATGTTTCCGATTTCGTAACATAGGCAAAACTTAAGGTATATTACTGAATGACAAGTTAAAACATTTTCGAAGAATGACGTTTTGGAAAACGTGAAAATAAACCAGCAGTTAATTGCCAATATTTGAAAGCTTGAATAATTTCTCTACCATATGGAATCACATAAGGCATTACTTTCAGAAACTAGTGACCTCTGGTTATTTTTTGATACATTGAGAGTTATTACCAGCACCACTGATTTTCAACATGCTGTGGGGCTAAATTCAAATAATTCTAGTCGCCCATTCTATGGACTTTAGACCATCTAAAGGCAGGTGACGTAGTAAAATTTAAATAGTTATATACCGGCTAAATCACCTGAGCTGTAATATTATATTGCTCGCAACAACACAATGCGTTTTAGCTAGTGTCAGCACTACAAGAGATGCATCAATCTGAAACGAATAAAACGCCATACGCCATCGCCGCTCTGTATTTGCAGTTACCTTAACATACTATATATACACAGAAAAAGATTATTATCAGCCAAATAAAAAAAGTTGGGAAAGTAGTTTCATGTGGGTATAAAACCTTTCCACAGAGCATACATTTTACTGCCGCGTGACCATAAGTTTGGCGATCAAAACTCACTTGAGCGAAAATGAGCTTTAAAATCTTATCGTAATTCAAGTTCTTGAAAAATGAGTACGCTCAAAACCATGTGGGTAACCCAAAAAAGATCAGAAATTTGGATGAAAAAATCAGTCTTAGTCAAAAATCAAAAAAGAAATTCCTTCGTAACTTTATTCTAAAACCTCTCACTCAAAAGATGGGTTCGAATATTTTGTATTTTTCCCCTCAACGCGCTGAAAATAAATATTATAACTAGTAAAAATCCTTATATCAAAATGTAGCCAAAATATGTCTGTAGTTTTCAAAATTTGTGGTTTCGTGTTCGTTTTTAAATAACTAAATCCTGGATGTTACCGCCCATACACTTAATTTTACCTTAACTAAATCCTATCAAATTAAATATTTTCTGAGGCTTTTTAGAAACGAAATTCCTCAAACGAATTATAAAGCATATAATATTATTGATAGCGTGTAATTATTAAACAAAAACTAATATCCATGTAGTTTCTGCCAGCTATTAAAATATAAATATAAATATAATCTTAATATAAAATTAAGGTAGCACTAATTAATACTGTTTGAAAATATTAATATACTAGTATATAACTCAAAACATTAAAAATGATTAAAATTTACTTCGAACAGAACAAGAGTAAGGTGGTTCATAGGAATTTCCAAATAATAAAACTAATCCGCACAACAAAACAGTTTGCGGAACGCTGGTATAGACCATCAAGAATTCACGAACGTTTCGCTTCGGCGTTATAGACTGCCGAAAGGATGCGAAAATGAATTCTAGAGCCTGATATTGCCGATATCTTTAACAGTAGAACTGGGGTGGTATGGTACCCTCAAAGACTTCAAACTTGCTCTATCCAAAAAAAAATAAAAAATGCATATTCCAAAACTCTGCAATGGATGCGCAAGGGAATCCCCCAAAGGCAGTAGGGGATGCCCAAAGATTCTCTGAAGTAAAGGTGGGTCCAAATAAGCATGAAGCATATGGAGCAAATTACCTTCAAGCAAGTAACAATAATTCGTTTGCGGTAAGTCAACATCTCAAACAATTTGGTTAGCGGTATGTCTTTTTAAAGATGTGTGGTTGCATAAAAAGCAGGAGTAAATTGCACACACTTCAACCAACGATTGGCGTATTCATTATCAGTAAAAGGGACTGTCATTGCCCGGTTAGATACCAGTGATTGTGTTTTTATCATCTGTACTCATACGGAAAGTCGTCTTATCCGTTCTTATTTTGACCCATATTTACTCCAGTGTGTGTCTGCAAATCCCTTACGTACACAGTAAAAAATAGTTGTGTTAATTCAGCACAATGCGGTGTCCCAGCGTGACTACCACTTTTGTGTGTTAAATCATCACAATACACGGTGTTGATTTCGGTGCTGGGAGAAAAATAGAAATTACGGATGCACTTAGATTTGAACATGGGTTGCTCAGTTAGAAGTCGAGCGTCTTACCGACTTGGCTAAATCGTCAGACGGAAAGAGCACTAGATTGAAACACTATAGAGTATAAAAAAAACATTGCTGAACCCCAAACACAAACAATCACGACTTATGCCATAATTTAATCACTTTTCCATTGGTCAATTAGTGATCACAATCCCCATTTATTGAGAATATGTCCCATTTCTACGAAAGCAAGCGCAGCATTTGACATGTTACAATAAGAAAAGCAGTTATGCTGGTCAAGTCTTTGGCTGTCGCCATCTTACTTGCTTTCATAGAAATAGAATATTCTCAATGAATGGGAATTCTGGTTCTCAATTGACAAATAGGAACTGATTAAACCGTGGGACCTGGGGGTTCAGCAAAATATATTTGATCCCATATACTGTTTAAATCTATAGTGTAGTCGTTTAATTAAAATGTTGTTTACTAAATATATTTTGCATCTAGTGCCTTTCTGTCTGACGATTTAGCAAAGTCGGTAAGACACTCAACTTCTAACTGAGCAACCCATGTTCAAATCTCACTGCAGCCGTAGCTTTTTTTTTCTCCCAGTACCGAAATCAACATCGTGTGTTGTGTTGATTTAATACACAAAAGTGGTAGTCACGCTGGGACACCGCATTATGTTGAATTAACACAGCTATTACTTGCAGTGTATGCATTACACAATAATGGAAGTTGTCTTTCTTTGGATACAGCAGGTTTGAAAGGTACTATGCCTACTGTTCTACTGTTAATGGCACTGGCAATATCAATCAAACTCTGGAGTTCATTTCCCCACACTTTAGGCACCTTATAGCGTCGAAACCAAACGTTTCTGCACACTCGATAGTCTGTACTTTTTTCCTCATTATCATGTCAGATATCTCGTGGGTGGTTTTGTTGGTGGTGTTTCGCACCATCCTGTATATTACTTTTTTTTACTAACTGGCTCTATGGCAGCGTCCCGCAAACTGAACTGGTCCGCAATTGAAAATAGTTTGCGGAACGCTGGCTTAAGGAACTCGCAACTTCATCGCCGCAGTAACAAACGTTCGCCATTGGATTCTACCCTGAGCAATATCAAGCCAGTTTTCATCATGAACACCTATTTCTCGAAGATCTCTTCTAATATTGTCCTTTCAACGATGTCTCGGTCTTCCCAATGGCCTCCTTCCATCCGGCCTTCCAACCAGGATAGAATATAATCTTCGTTACACACATACAAATATTATTTACCATCTAGATTCAACTGCTAGACCAAAATTCGGATACTTCCCGAATCCCGATCCGTCCAAATAGTAAACTTCGATAGAAAGAAATGGGGAATGTCTCGATTTTCGGTCACAAGGTACCTTCGTCCTCTACGTATATTTCTTTTTGCCGTACACCTTCGATATGTAATTACCTTGATCCGTGTTCTATACAGAAACTGTTTATGCCAAAAATGATGATAAACAATCAAAATAACTTACTATCAGGTTATGGAAATTATGATAAAAAATAATCGATTTAGCAATGTCTGAATTTTGATTTCAGAATAGTCTTTAATCTTCATTACTCGTGAAAATTAAGAAGTTATTTTAAAAAATTCACTTTCAACTTCTATTCTGTTCGTTTCGTTTTCTAATGGCTGTTATGAAGATGAATATTAAGACGCACATAAGTTAAATACTGACTCTAATTTACTTCATGCACAAACGTTGAGGATTAGTGTAAGAAAATTAAATAAATTAGTTTCCTAAGTTTGAAATTTACTTATTTTAAACAAGCTCAAACTCCTTTATAAAAAAATTAAAAAACTTTAAAACGATACATTTGAAACGTTTAAAACAAACTAGAAGCAAAAGCATTCGTTTTAAACATTTTGTTTGAAACATTAAGTTTTAAACATGTTCAAACATTTGTTTTAAACGCTTTGTTTTGAACATATCAACCCTGGTTTTAAACGTATCAACCCTGGTGGCATCCTTCACTGGGAATTCGCAGAACCCTTGATCGAAGCCCGCAACGCATTGGCAAAATTTTGTTTCCTAAATATCACAATTCAATCTTGAATATTTGCTCTATACGTTGATTTTTATTTTGTTTCAAAACACCTTTAATTTCCGAATTAACAGCAGTGAACGAAATTACTGAAAAGCTCGATGTCTACCAGGAGACTACCGATACAGCACTTAGATATAAAGGTTACGGCCGCTACCTTCCCTTTGCTTCTCCAAAACTCAGACTTAGAACATAATAGGTGAATGCACTTTGTAATCAGTATGAAATAGAGAGGCGAAGAAATCTTACTGATCTGAGTAGCCAGCCAATCTCCTATACAAACTATCTATAGTCCACACTGTAAAAAGACCGCTTATTTTTCAGCAAAATAGCGGAAAACAAAATAATACAAGTTCACACACAGCCAAGTCACTTTATTCGTTACAGACCTGCTATCAGCCCTGCATTATTGATCTAAGAACATTGAACACAGGTGCCTTCACGTCGGAACCTTGACTTTCACGTGGCACTATGACAGAAATGATGCATGTTACATATTGTCAGCCTGTCTTGTTAAATCAATATGAAAACTAGTCACTTTTATAAAGCTGTCTCTTTATGGAGTCATCAAGGGCAAAGTGGTTCATTATTACACTACATATTAATAAGATCACCTCGTTCCGGCCAGGGGCGTAACTATATGGCGAAAACCCCGCAATGCGGGAGGCGACCCTTCCAAGGGGGCCGTACCCTCTTAATGGGCCAAATCTATCTCCGGCCTTGGGTATTCTCGTGTGTGTGGGAACATAAATGTAGTTACGCCTCTGGCTCCGACGTACAGCCAGTCAGAAAAGTCGCGGACTTTGAACCGACTATGCGAATTACACATTTGATTCCAATAGACGACTTCCACATACTTGTATGTAATGAACAGACAGAAAAAGTCCTTGCCGGTACGTGAAACAATATCCTATAGTTACCTTCAAGAACTTTTCAACCTAATAATCAGTGCTCGAAATCGGACGGTATATGCTGCCACTGGTCATTCATTTAATTCTTATTTTTATACCGGCACTTTAGGCATCTACGGCTCAGGTTGCAGTAGGAAGGAATCAGCCACGATGTCTAAGTTGAAGGTACCATTCCGGGAATTTGCCTGGTGCAACTGAGGAAAACCTATCACAAGATCGTCAGCCGCTGCGATCGAAGCCACGACTTCCCAAATGCAGAGCCAACGCTCTAGCAACTGAGCTATGACCGCTCGGTGGCACTTCTTGAATTTAAAAAATCATATTGGTACTGTTTGGTCCTCTCTGCCCTGCTCATTTTTTATTTTTTTTCCTTTTCTGCCGTTTAACGGGCTTATTTTCAAATGTTGTTTGTTCTAGCCACAAGCTTGGCTTCTTGTAAATAACGGTACCCTCTTAG
>JAGDQP010038962.1:0-17934 GCA_022664845.1 Lepisma saccharinum | reverse complement strand
TCACAGGCAGAATGTGGAAGTTTCCCCATTCGGACGCAGCGCTCTGGAGTATGAGGGAATATCTGCATCATGTGGCGCAGTGTACTGCAGATTCTGGTTGTGATAAAAAGATGCAGTTCCTCCAAACTCCTCAAGTTTGATGCGCGGCCTGCCATGGGATTCTTGGCGCAGCGACGCGAGCGAATCGAGGGGAGTATCAACGCGTACGGCAGTGCATGAAGCCGAGTTCCGCGTGTCACAAAATGTCAGCATTCTATACAGGAACAAGAGTTTATTGCGAAATCAGCGATTTTGAGGTTCTGTAAGAAATGAGATGTTAAAAATTGAAATATGAAATTTCGAAGTATGACGGTATACCATCACTAGTAGATATCAAAATATCTGCAAAGACATCAATTTGAATCCAAAATGGCTGACTTCATAATCCATTTTCCAGAACGTTTGAACTGGGGATACGAAATTTGGCATAAAGGTGTATTAACAAGAGTAGTTTAAGAATAATTCACAGTTTTGAAAAAGTTGTTAATTTGGATCAAAATGGCCGCACAAAAGCTTTTTCCACACCATTCGAGCTATAGAAACGAAATTTGGTATGAAGGTGTACCATCACGAAAATGTTTCAATAAATGGATCAAACCACCGCTATGAGCGTGCAGCCCCCGAGGCGATATGGAAAAAGGTCTGCAGAGCATGGGGCGCTGTCCCCAGAAAGTCTGATCACAATAAAGGGGGCGTAGCCCTAAACATTTGAAGTTGGGGCGCACACGGAATTCTGTGGCAGCACACCCAGCGAGGCGAGCCCAGTATATATATATACACGTATAAAAAGCTGTGAAATCCGAGCAAAACACCAGATGATGTTCGAGCCTTAGGGTTGGTGGTGGTGGATTTTATGGCCGCCAGCAGGAAGCAAATTTGCTGTATCATCACAAGTAGGTTACAATGTGGCAAAGCTTCCCTATGTTTCAATAAATATCTCATTCCCACGGGTGGTGGGTATGGGAAAAATCTGCAACATGGAAGCACAGTGTCCTGGAGAGTGGTTACCATAAATTGTCGTAAGTACCCAAAAACTCGAAGTTGGGGGCGCAGCCAGCTACGCGGGCGAGGACCTAAACGAGGCCGAGCGAGCGAGTATATATATTATACACGTACAAAAAGCTGTGAAATCCGAACAAAAACACCAGAGGTGCAAAAAGTGGAGCCAAGTTCTTTAGCCCTAAAAAGGTGTGAAATGGGAGACGGATGAGCCAAGTTCCTTGGTGAGAGCATGTAACAGGAACAAAGGAACTTGGCGCGAGGTGGCAAGATTCATGATCCTCAAGCTATAAGGGTGGTGGGGATCCTAAAACCCACTACGTTCACCGCCACCAACCCTAAGGTTGTTGCCAGCTCGCGCCAAGTTCCTTTGTTCCTGTCACCAATAAACTTGGCTCATCCGTCTCCCATTTCACACCTTTTTAGGGCTAAAGAACTTGGCTCCACTTTTTGCACCTCTGGTGTTTTTGTTCGGATTAAGTAGATACATAAAAGGGATCTTATAATGGGGATTACTCCGTGTTTGAATTTGAATTTAGCCTCTAAGACCTTTAGAGCATTTCGACTCAGACCGATATGTCCGCTTATATCCACGAAATAAATATCAGGTACCACGAGGTGTAGAGATGTGGTTCAAGCGTCTTTGTAAAAGTCTTTACTATACTGGTAATAGGGAGAGAGAGTATCAACCTCTATCTTCCGTTTTGTGCGCCTATTAACAAGAAGGGAAAGCCGCTGCATTGGATGTTTAGCCAAACGTCATACACACTGTTGCCACATGTTATTTCCTCAGTGGACTGCGTTGCATTCACACGAGAAAACTGTCTTCGCCCAATAAAATCATCAAAGATAGTATTTTTCCCTCTCCGCTTGATTTGTGATTGACAAATGGTGTGTGACTGTGCTGTGTGTTAATCATAAGCAATAACTATGCATGTGAATATTTTAAAAGCGCATTCGGAAAGTAAATAGTATGTATTCATTTTGTGTAGTCTTCTAGGATTTATCCATGCTACAATCTAAACAGAACATGAAGAAACTGGTTAAAATTCTATAAAAGAAAATTAATTTAAATCCTATTTTCATTAATTCCGGTTAAATGGAATATATTTATGTAAATGTGATACAAACCTACAGAGTTCAACTCCTTTCAAATTCAAAATGAGCAAATACGTTAATGATTTTAACTGTAATATGACGTGAAACCTGAAAAAAGTAGAAAGTTGCTGTTTCACCTAAAGTTAATGAATGCAAAGGCCATTCATATGCAAAGTGATAACAATGAAATAATTCCTTCCTCTGGCAAAATGGGAGGACATCGGTTCAATATTTTCTTTTTTTTAGCATGATCAATATCGTGGGTTTGCCTAAGACATATTCGAAGATTAAAGGCTAGCCCCAAGGTTTATTTTCTTCGGAAAGAAACCGGGGAAGTGCGACCAAACAAAACAGGTATATACGTTTGGGTGGTGAAGTGTCCCTAGTATATTTCTTGTTCAGGGATTCTGCCAGTCACTCCTCCAAATTCTTGAGCAACCCTTCCCAACTTTAAAACTATTACCTTCAAAAATCTATAGAAACCTCCAAAACTCTGCTTATCTCCCATCGGAGACTCCTGGTTTAAAATTCGGAAATCCAACCAATCTGTCTGATGTTCCCAATAGCATTCCTCAGTTTCAACTACCGAGCGGCTGTAGGACAATTGGTATAGTTTTGGCTTTGCAATTAGAAGGTTATGGAAACAATCCTAGAGGCCGCCCATCCTGACAGCGTTCCCATGGCTTTTCCTCAACACACCAGTCAATTGCCGGGATGGGACCTTCACAATAGGCCCTGTACTACTTCCTTCTAATATTATCTACTCTACTCTATCCGGCCTGAGCCAAACTTGCGAAAATATGATAAATAATATCATATCACTAATCGAATGCGGAATCGTACATTCAATTATATCCGGAGCCAATACCTCGCTCCAAAAGTGAACATTGCATTGAAGTATAAGTGTTCTGGTATCTACGCTCAACGGCCATCACAGGTCTGATCTGTAAAATACATCGGTGAACACAAATTCAGAGCAAAAGAGCAAATGAAACGAGAGCCGACATAAGTTCTATTATAAGTAAGGTAATAATTTTTCTCAGTCAAAATTCGGGACATGTCTTGCCGAGATCTAAAGCCCCCTCCCCAGTCTTTATTTGCGGATGATTTTAGTGTCAACCGAAGAAAAAAATATTCAGATATAATTTTATCTTAAAAGTTGCGTTTTTATTAAGAACCACTTCCTCTTTGAAAATTAAAAAAATATCACAAGAAAAATGACATTTCTTAAGAAGCAATAACTTATTATTTAAATTATTATAACTAAGCTATTATTAATTAGTTCATCATTGATTATGAACGCTCAAGAGCGCTACAGTGAAACAAATATAAAATTTACTTCAACTATCCATACTAAGTTAAACTTTATCGCATACTTTGATGAATTTCAAGACTTAATCTTTTTCCGGCCACAACCCTCAAATTTCAGACTTTCCTGGAAACTAATAACAACACACAATACATTTTGTGGCGAAAGCACGATTGAATGCAATGATCATGTTGCCCCACTCACAAACAACAGACGGGACACACACTCGGAGGGAGAGTGGGGGGAAGTTGTCAACACCGTAATCGCCTATTTACTATCTCTGCAAGGCAAGCCTTAGTTTATTTCCCCTTGCATTTTTACCCGGATCTATTCTTTCGTAAATAAAAATATAGTCTAGCTCAGAGCCGTAGAAACAGTCTTGATCGGTGCAGTGAGTAGCGAACAGGTTTGTTTCTTTTGTTTTCACCATTTGTCATGTTCCGGTTAAAGATGACTTTGAAGCTCATGATTATTTATTGCCTACTTTGAAACGCAGCAACCAAATATTTATTTTCTGTGTATGACTTTTATTCGTACTATTTCGAAACAGCCTTAAAAATCATAATTGAAGAGTATAGAGAAAGGAAGGTGCATGTCGAAGGAAAAAAAAATCTTGTTATCTACATTTTACAGTCTAACTCTCCCAACTACTCCAATTTATTGAATTTGTGCTATTGCAACAGCCTAGTTGCTGTTCCATTTTTCATTTATTTTCTCCCCCTTTTGTTTTCTTAGTCTCCGTTCTGTTTCCTTTCTGTGTGTTCTCGTTAGCTCATTCTCTTTGGTTGGTTTTAGTGAGCGTGTTTCGTTTTTATTTTTTCTTTGGGTTTTAATCGTTATCCATCCAGGTTTTCGTTAGTCACGCAGCAATGACTTGGATCTAGTGCTTGTTTTTGATTGGACCCTAGTCAATGCTTCATGACTTGTTTTTTGCTGATTGGTGTGAATCAGCTTTCTTCTCCGTTTGATGGGAGAACTGCTCTCAATCACCTCGTTAGTTAGTTCCATTTTGTTCACGCCGAAGGACGAAAGTCGCGGCTTCCAGTAATTTTGCCTGTCCCGAGCCCTAACAGCTTCTGGTAAATATAAAAGATATATTTTGAATATTAAAAACATTTTATTTCGTCCACTTAGGAAAATATTATATCAATCGTTTCAAGAAGAAAATTATACAGAAACAAGATTTAATAGGCAGTTCATCTCAAGAAATGACTTCAAGATTTCACGGCAATAGAATTATCAGTATTTTATATTTTGGAGATTATTTGTCAGTATGTGTAACATGTGCTACATTTCAGTATGGGGCCGCTATTAACAGAATTTCTATATTTTAAATATCGGAGCGTTAGATTTTAATAATCACATGCATAATTTTCGTCTCCAGTTTCCAAATCCTTTCGAAATTCCCGGTTAGCAATGTTGACAGCTACCGCATATTTTCCATTACATAGTAAAATTAGCTACCTGTCTGTGTCAGCCATCTTTGCGTACCGTTTTTTGATGTTAATTGTAAATTTAATAACTCGATATCTTTAATAACTCGATTAGTTAGTCTTGGTTTCAACTCCAGCCACTATTCTCCGGTAAATAGTCACATTTTATAATGTTATTTTGCATCATTCAAGATCTGTTCAGAACGTCAATTGTATAATATAGTAATCATCTGTAATGACATCATGCCTTTAAAAAGGCTAAATTGGTTCTTTCATTGTAATGTATTTTGGACAATAACTTCATTCGTGTAAGTAATAATGTGATAAAACATTTTTAAATTAATTAACAATGTTTTTGGAATAATTTGTGAAAATTTCAGCGAGATTTATTTAATTATTATAGAAATTATGGACATTTATATCCGACAAACTAACTTTCATTTCTGCTTAACTAATTCAATGTATACCAGATAGACGACTCAAATTTGTTTGTTCCTACAGCTCAACACTAATTCTGCTTTGATTCTTATGAGATTATTATTTCTGCAAGCTAACATTATGTACATTCAGTTTAATAAATTGAAATTCTGAAATTTTTATATTTCGTCGAACAATCTTGTGTTTCTGTTCAGTGAACGTAATATAGAAGTCCTCTCAGTTAACTAAGTACGATTAAGGCATTAGTTGATAATCCATATACAGTGTATAGTAATATTTATGAGGTGCAGTGATGTATTTAATGTTTGCCATGATATTCATTGGAATTTAACTACGAATCATCACGTGAAGTTAGACAGCAATTGATACTAAATTATTCCTGTGTTTCGGTAAACCTATCGTTTTGAGTGATGCATTTTAATTAGATTATGTTTATGTTCGTTTGAGATTATTCCCAAGTAAAGATTTGCGTTTTCTTTCTTAATCTATCACTAACCTGAACCAGCTGGTACTTCGGAGTATGAACCGACGATCTAATTAAAAGATTGGAGGTGTCGCCTTACCGGTATTTCCTCCCTCGTTCTAAATTATTGTTTCTTCACAGCGATCACAAGGATCTGGAATCCTCTTTCCCAGATATTCTTAAATCTGGAAGGCATTTCCGCGCCGCTCGTCGGGGATGTAGAAATTGTTTGGAGCTAAAGTTTAGGTTAGATGCGTTGCGTTGGCACTCTAGTCTCCTGGCAACCCTATTTGCATTCCTGGATTGTTTTGGTATTGCACTTTTGACTTCACCTAGCCAAGAAGTGTGTGTGTGATCTCTTTTGGGATCTTGGGTTGGGATCGTATTCACTAAAACTTGTGAATTATTTGTTCTGAATCTTTCCTTGCGGTTAGCTGCTGTTGTTTAGTATGGGAGATTGGTACACAGTGAGACATTGAGATTTTCTCCTCTGCTCTCAGTTTCTAACACTAGATGTCAGGCCAGTAGGGAAGTTCATTTGAAGTCATTCTGTTGATTACTTGGGTAGGTGGTAGTACGTCTATGACTGAAATTGGAGATAATTTTTAGTTTCTCGGGTGCAAAAGTTACTGACCTTTTTATCGAATTCTCTGAACGCTACTTTGTCTTCTAATCTATCATGATGCATACCCCCAAAATGCGTATCCTTTCTATTAGAAAAAAATGATTGAGAGAGTACGGGTGTACGTTGTCACTGAAGGCCCCATTCTTGTAGAACTCTATCAATGGTACACAGTGAGTCACTATCTAGTGGGTAGCATGTGGAAAGTAGACACAAAATCCATAAATTTAGAGCACTGATGGACAAATACGGCTAGCAGGCTAGATCCGCCACGCGCAAAGAATTTATATCAAAATTATTTTGGTTGTTATAGACTTTATTTTATATTACTCACTTCGTTGTTTCTTCGTTATATTTTCTTTCGTTTTTTTATTGTGTATGACATATCTTTCTACCCTCAGTTCTTATTTGCTTAGCGTATTTATAATCTCTAAAATTCATTTTTGAAAACTTTACAATTTCGAATTTCAGTAGAGATTTTAATTTCGTACTAAGGGAGGGGGTTTGGGATTTGTTTTAGATAACACCAGGACTTATATGTGATCGAACCCAATTTAAGCGTATTCACTCGGCACAAATTTAACTTTTACAGATGGCAGTTACTTTTAGTTCCTCTTATATTAGATTAGTTTTTTCTTGTTATAGTTAATTCAAAGTAGTTTTGGTTCATTGAATCGTGACACTGGTTCTTTTAAGAAGGTTTCATAAGAATAACTAATTGGAAAACCAATGTAAGATACAATCCTTGATGAAATATATTTTATTTGAAAATTGTTATTCGTCTACATTATACAAACAGATATAACGTTAGTGTCACACAGTAAAGATATAATGTTCCATTTACATTATAACAGTCAGCGACAAAAGTTATTCCCTTTGGTAAAATTTATGTGCGTAAATTTGGAATGGATGGATCACTTTGAGTACACTTCCAGAGTAAATTAAAGACAAACAACTTTTCGGTAACTTACGCAGAACTGAGCAGAAATAGGTCCATCGATGTCAAAGTTATTCGCAAAAACAATTTACCAAAGGACAAAGATCCTTCGTCATCGTCTGACTATTAACGAATCCAGTCAAATATTTTCAGACACGACAATATGTTTGTAATAAATATGTTTCAGAGATCATAACAACTTTCGAGAAATCAGTTAGTGAACGGAAATGTTTAATACTCGCTTTCTGATGAGAGTGTTGTTGTTTCTGCTGGTGGTGTTGATTGACCCATAAATTGGATGAGGATAACAACGTAAGTTAGCACGGAGGCAGCCATCTGAAACAGAAAAAAGAAGTTAAATACAATATTGGGAAGAAGCAAGTAGAAATAGGATTGGCAAGATGGCGGCGAACTAGAAGAAAGCTGCTGAAATCTGCTGTGCATTTTTTTTAAATATCCCAAAGTTTTTTCGACCTTTTCTTCAAGAAAATTAACTCAGTAGTGTTATAAAGTATTGCAGTGTTTTATATAATAATTTTACATCATGAAAATTGAAAATTAACTGTGATAACAACACAAGTGCGACAGTGACAAGAGAGTTAAGAGTGACTGACAACTATGGCGGACAGAAACCATAGCAACCAATAAATAACTGACCTTATCACATCAATTATTAAGACTGTTAGACTGCACAACTGTATTATATTATAATTATTATTATAAAACAGCAATTAATAAAACGAAAGCGCAAAATGATGGGCATATTTGGCCATTTCCGCGATATATTGCAAAATACGAATACGAATACAAGTAGAAATAAGTTTATAATACTGAGTGCCCATTGATTAGGTATGGGGTCAATTAATTAGGAATTTAAAAAAAAAGAAATAAAAGATATTTATCTGATTTCTACCACTGCTATTCTTACTTTTAAGAAATAAAAATAGGAAGGATAGCATTTTCACGTAGGATGTGGCTTCACAGGAACAAATAGTTGGCAGTGGGACCAATTACTAGTTTCAGAAGGGCCACTTACTGGAACACTTCTTCACGTCTCAAAAGCGTATAGAGAACGTAAGGGCCAATAACTAGGCATAAACGGGTACAACTAATAGTTTTAATGGGCCAATAATTTGTAACTTTTCTGTTTTGAAGAAAAAATCCACATTCTGAATTTTTATTATTTCACTCCACAATTAGTTTCGGGAAGGGTCTAAGAGTTTACAGTTAACATGAACAGAAAAGTAGATCTGCAATTCAGGCTGCAAAACTACAATGGTCTATAGGGGCTAATAACTGGTACGTTTACTCTACATTTAACATCAAGTACAACGATAAAGGTGTGGTCACAGACCAAGTGTAAGGGCTCATGAAAGCTTTCGTTGCTTGCTATGCTTACGATTTGGGTGAATAGTCAGTTGAAACACGTGTTACAACAGGTATGAAACTACACCACGAAACATCAAGTGTTTCAATTGGATGCTCACCCTAGTCGCAAGCAAAGCAAGCAACGGAAGCGGGCTCGAAAATGAGCCCTTATAAACGTTACTCTGTTTACTATGAAGAGCATAAATAGACTCGTGCTTCCATCTGACGAGTTGATATGTCGGTTTATCGATTTACCTGAAATAAGATCATTAAACAAAGTTCAGGAATATTAGACTATTGGCTTGGAAACAAGAGCCGAATATGATTGGCCCTTAAGTCAAGAAATACTATTTGCTTCAAAATATCTAATCTGACTGACTGTTTTATAAGAGATAATTTCTACTGGTCATTTATTCAATTAAATCAAAAAATATGCTGCGAACCAACAGCGCCTTTTTGTTTCGTAGAATAATATAAACACATGTAGTAGTATGTTATTCGTATTGAACAAGATTAAATATGAATGATGCAGAAAAATAAGGAAAATATATTGCATAACAAGGTGGTAAGCCACGATGTAGATGGAGGTAACTGAACTCAAAACCGAAGTCTGCTGCGCTATTGTGCGTTAGGGCAGCTTTTCTTCCAAGCGTGCGTCGCTTGATTTTCTCGCCATTTGAGTGAGTTTCCAATTGAAATACATGTTTTATTGCGTGTTCTACGTGTAACAATCAGCTACTCATGGTAATCGCAAGCAACGCACGCTTTCAAGAAAATCAGCCCTTAGAGCCTGAGTACAAGAACAGACTAATGGTGGAAGGCTTTACCAGAGTAAAAACGGCCACATAAATCCAGTTTTCTGAACTGAAATCAATTTATCTTTGGCTGAAATTCAAATGAGGAAACAGACGGGTACAGAGAGTATATATTTTTTCTTATTAGCACGAATTTATGTTTTGCGATGTGTACATAATTGAACTGAACGAGTGGAACACATTTAATGCAATATTTTGGAAACTCAAATTTGTCTCGTTACCATTATAACGGTACATGTTTTAACAGTTCAATCAGATTGAATCTCTCCTGCTTTAGTATGGCTAGTTTGGTTAGATTTCATTTAATTGTTTCTACGTAATGCTGGGTTATCTATTTAGTAAATGATTGTACCCTGGAAATGGTAGATAGTTACACATTCTAATCTGAGTCTTCCTATACAATCATAACAAATTTTAAGTAAATCAGCTTAATTGTCACGTGAGGTGTAAATGCAAGTTTTAATAGATGTATCGTGTCCATGAAAACTGTAAAGAATCTAAAAGCTGTGGTGAAACAGGATGCGTTGTCCACACTGCTATATTTGGTGGAGTTGGAAACTATTATCAAGAACTCTAATATTTAAATATCGTCAAATCTTTTTATGTATGCATGGTCTTCTCTTCATATTGAAATTTTGACATCAGATTAGAACAACATTTTCTTTTAGGAATATGTCAGTAAGTTCCTCAATATTTCCATCGGGCTTAAAAAAGAAAATTTACAACGATGGATGTTATAAAATTTAATTTATATGTCAAATATAAAACGTTATGTAGTTTGCACTAGCACAGAAGTTAAATCTCTAATTATATTTCATGATTGAAATGCTTCTACTGCTACATACACACCGTAAGATAGAATATTACATGTTTGAGGGAAAATATATTACTGAATAGAGGTCACGTTAAAATTATGATCTGACTGAATGGATTTAAAACAGTTCTTACAAAATCTCAAACTTTGACATGATTGTGTTACCTATATAAAAATGTACGTATGTGTGTATCTGTGTGTATGGTCCAGCATAACTCTGGAATGCAATTTCAACTAAATTTGGTTCACATATCCCTGAGGATGGGGTGAAACATAAAAGTAATCTTAAACAAACGATATTAGTGTCGAATCCATAGTTTCCGCGGCTGCTCAGATGAATGTTGATACTTTCAATGTTGTGTTACTTCTAGTGCCAGCCCCCATTGGTATGAGGGGTGATAAGCGGTGGAAAATAAAATGTCCAAAATGACATCAATAGAAATAGTTTCTTGCCCTGTCGAATAGAAGATTGGGATAAATAAATACCCGGGCAACGCCGGGTGATCAGCTAGTTTTTATATAAAAAGAATGTTAACTCAGAGAAAAAACTAACAATGTAAATTAGAAACACTTAATTAAAAATTCACTATTAAGATATTTGTCAACAATAATATTGATAATATCGAGAATGTTTTCAGGTCAAATCTAAATTTGTATCGGCGCTCACCCTTTTCAGCATTTTATGATTTTCTTTGCCTGGGTTATTAAATTAAAATATTTCTTAGTTCTATCACTACTTCGCACTATTTTCTGACATTAATAAAAATAATTAGTTTATTTCTGTGAACTTCATTTGTTTAATGAAAGAAGCAGGACTAATCGCTCATTCCTTACCGAATGCAACACAGTCATATCCAGAGGGAACATCCCACATGCAGTTAACTGGACTTTCCGCTGGGACAATTCATTGGCAAATAGTTGTAACTGAAAGACAAAGAAACTAAGGGTAGAATATCTAACGAAACAATAATTAAATCAAGTAATTGAGCCCGCCAAATATATATTTCTGGTTATGCTATTCCTAATTCAAACGTACAGAAAAAGAAGAGGGAAAGTGAACGTTTCAACAAAAATGAGTTTGTAGTGGAACAAGTAGTACACAATGGCAGCTAACCGCTCAGAAAGTTTCAATACTAAAGCTAAAAAAGTACCAAGTTATAACTATTTTTAGAATATGAAATACATGGGAGTAAATTGGAGAGTTGGACTTCAAACTGCATTTTACGAAAGATCACCTTTCATGCGTATTCTCCCTTCTTTCACTGTACACTACAATTGGTACTGTCCTAATGCAATACAAATGATGAGTCAAAAGATGCGGCTGGATTTAAACGTCACCCCGATTTAGAAACGTCACCGAAGAATGTTGGTCCTTCTTTAACCATGCGTTAGTACACTAATTTGTGCTCCTAGGACGGAACCCATGTTGTCATTGCAACTATTTTGATTGAGAAAACATAGTTAGAATATGATCAAGTTTTATATACTAACAAGGATGTTAACAATGTAGTAAGCACATATGAGGACTGGGACTGTCTGTTTCTTCCATATCAGGACAGATTCTTTATTGAGTTTACCATTGCTTACTTAACACTGAACTCCTTAATCAGAATTTTCTACAGTGTGACTCCAAGCTACTATATTACACAATAGGCCTAATTATCATCGCCTCATATCTTCATAAACAGCTGTGCATCATTGGGCACACCATTTAATTTTATTCTTTGCTTCCATGTTCCTTCAACACCTAAAATATATTCATCGTTTATCTCGTAATAAATAAATCAAATTTTGCTATCAATAGATTAAGCACCGCCATCAGAAAATATTTCTAAAACTGAAAGGTATTTGTAACTTATTAAAAATTATTCATGTCAGCTTATTTCACACAAACAATCAAACTTGCAATTAAACGGTGCTCGACGACGTCACACAGACAGAAGAGTATTGAATCCCCTTTTCATTTTCTTTTACACAGATTTTAGATTTGATCTTGATTCATACATCAGACAATAGTCGGGTAGTTCAATATTGTACTGATACGGAATAATAGGAAGAAGTTTCGTTTAGTTTTGCCGTAAAATAAAGATATTTCACTTCATACAAAATTTAAAACTCAGGAAATATTGAGTAAGGAAACAATGAAAAATTACGTTTATTGCTGGACTTTATCAAACATTATCCATTTTGTATAATCCTCCGAATAATCTATTTGTGTCCAATTCTTCGAAAGATGTTTATTTTCATTCAGTAAACATGAGAGCATTTTAGCTTTCTGGTGTAATATCAACATACTTTAACACAGAGTTCGAATACAAAATCTCGGATTTATTCTCGATTTAATATTCTTCTATTTTCTATTCCTGATATTAACAATTTCACGACCTACTTGCAGAGTATATGGTGAACAAAATCACCTTCATTGCTAGTGATTGACAACATGGAAGTATATTACATTTTAACTCTCAGAGTACCAACAAAGATTTACCTCTTCCTTTACATCAGCATCCATATCTCTTCGGATCATCTTGTGTACAATTTCACTTGTTGCATTCGCCTGTAATGGGAGAAAAAGTCAATATAATATAATTGCGTAAATAATGGGATCGAACTAAGTACAAGTATTTTACTGTTATTCAGGACCTACACAAATGGTTTCTACAGTTTGTATGTTTTGGCACTATCAATTTGATAATTCCGAATCTTCACTGACAGAGTAAAATTTTTTATTCAAACTTTATCTTAAAAGCTCTTTTTAGGAAACATCTATCAAAACCGGACATTAGGCGTCCGGTTTCAACTTGTAACCGAACAGTTGACCTAAAAGACTGACCGTCCGGTTCAAAACCGGAGAGTTGGCAGCCCTACAGAATCAAAATCCCTCTTCAAAGGACACGAAACTCGCACTGATGGTACGGAATTTCACAAAGGTGGTACTAATTTTTTTTAGGACGCGCTAGGTACCACCAAACTTTAATATATTCTAAGCAGCACACGCTGGGATTCGTGGGCACTATTTATTACATATTAAACGCTTTGCTTATTTTCTATGATTTAAGTCATTCTAGACAAGTTCCTTTATGTTATAGTGCGTTATGTCCTTTTTCGAATGATAACAAAACTTTCTGCTTTTCACGCGTAATTCTTGATTGCTCCTCATTTAAGAAGATTTACATTTTATTTGCTACATAACTTAATTATAGAGCAACTTATACAAAAAAGCTAATCTTTTTTTAAAATCTGAATGCAAGTTACTTATTGATGTCTACCGAAAATGTACTTTCTGTTATTCTACCATTACTTCTTACTGACTATAAAAACGTATCAACCGAAGGTAAGATTACGAATTTTTGAAAATGGCTTTCCATTTGACCATTTTTAAAATAATAGGATCGGAGATAAATTCATTTCAGCTTTCATGCAAAACTTTAACAATAAAAGCTAATCGTAAACTTGAGACATGAGTGATACATGACAATAAGGAATATTCATTCAATGGTATTGTTATTTTTTCAACGAAGGAAACCTGAAAATAGTTTCTCAGGAAGGCTGTACTACAATTAAAGACATCCAATCAACTATTAAAGATTACGTTGTCGCTGAAGCATCGCAATTACATAAACTTACAATTAGTAAGAATATTCCTTCCATTGGCGCAAGGAATGCATTTACTGATTTACTCCCATTTTATCTTCCTACCACTGCAGCCATTATCAACATGACTTTTCTAAAAGTTTTGAGTCTCATCAAAGTTAAGGTGTCACTTTGAAGTCCACGTTCGTAAATGAAGACTTTTCAAATCGCAAATAGGCCAACTGGAACTGGACATTGTAGAATTTCTTCTCCAGGTGAAGATTCGTTGCCTCGGCAGAGGAAATTTTGGAGATGATGAAGATGAATATATGAAGATCACGGGAAAAGAACGTACTTTGTCCAGTTTATTGATTTTACAGGAAAGTATTTTTGAAAGTTGAGAATTAACATTGCATATATCTGCACATTAATTAAAGATTTCTTTTAAAAGTTTAACTACGCATATTCTATGCATGCATAATAGTTTGTTAAAAGGTCAAACATTAAATAGATGGCCTCATTTTTTTTTTCAAAAATGGACAAAGAACGTTCTTTCATTGTAACCTTGAAATATCATCCTAGATTACTACTGCAAGCTTTCTGATTTGCTTTCCATACGAAAATATATTTTCTCTAAATACACCTATCAATTAGTGGGTTTAATCATACAATCACGATATGGCGGTAGATCCTAGAATTTCAATTTGAATTTAGACCCTTTAGGTCGTAGATAGATCTTTGAAGTTCCTTTTATACACTCTGGAGTTTATACCAATTTTATATAGCATGAAAAACGTCACATTGTAGAAGAATATTCCTTTTTTATACCCACTTTTAGAATCTTGTTGAATAAGAACGTATCCTACTTTACATTTGAAAGGTACGGGTGAAAGATGAAATTCCATTTCTGGTCGTTTTCGGTCTGGTGTGCCCATTTGTTAGTTTACAAAGTCTCCTACAAAGGTGCAATATACCTAGAACAATTACTGATAAAATTAAAATAATGTTTAAAAAATTCAATGTGATTCATGGGAAACTGAAACTTTATTTTTCATTCATTAGCCAAGTGACACCAGATGAAGTTCTATTATTTCTTTCTCCTGATCCTTCATTTGCAAAAATAAATGCCTATGTAAGTCATAATGAAATCTACACACTAGTTACCAAAGTGAAAATGAAGTACGTCAACATATATAAAAGCACATTTTAAGAAAGCATACGACATGCAAATTTAGGGGTGAACCACGCTATATTTCTATTGCAGAGTAGCGCCCAGATCAATTTAATTTTTATTTACTTATAGAGATAAATCTTAACTATGTTAATGCGTATCAATACATGCCACACCTACTCATAAACCATAATAATTTCTCAAAAACAGATAAGCATTGGAAACTCAATCATGATTGCATATTGTTACTTGATATTTTCTTCTTAATTATTTTAATTTTTAAAACTTGGCATTTGTAATATTCAGTACAACAATTGTAATTTTAAAGCAACAATAATACCCTTTCGCAAGTGTCAGATGATGAAGAAATGAGGACTATAGCTCTTGCACTAAACCATATTATTTCTGTAGTTTCACAAAGAACCCTTCCAAGTTTATTGTAGTAGGAAAAAGTTCCACTGACGCATTCAATGACTCCATACAAACAAAACATAGTAGACAATACAATATCTAGCATTTGTGTTACCATTGGGAAACCATAAGCTCTATCAAAGCAATTCACTATTTGGGTTAAATCCAAATGTGTCTCTCTTAACTTAGAAATATGTTTACAATTCTTCTTTGTCCGCTGGAATGTACAATACGTGACGATTTCTAATTTGTGATTGATATCTGAAACTTCCACGTTAAGAAACATGAAACTTTCCCTTATTATTCGAGATATACTTATGAACCAGACATCAACGAAAACTTGTTGGAGACGAAAGAAGCTAAAACTTATGTGAATAATATAAGATGCAGTTTCCAATTCACCAATGAAATACCAGCCTAAAGTTGAAACAATGATTAATAAAAGAATCGGAACAGCTAAAGAAATGAAAAGTCGTTTCTTAACTTTCTGCTGATAGGTGGTGACGTCACAAACAAAATGATTTGTTACACGTGAAAGCCTTTCAAGAATCAGAAAAGTAATTTTATAAGACTTAAAATTGAAGAAAAGTAATCCAGTGAAAACAAACATTATTGGAGTAATATCAAGAAAGTGTTCAAATATGGCGGAGATTGTGTTCGTGTCAGTAATGCTGTAAACTTTCAAGGTGATAAGTGGTATGTTGGAAATTAATAATATGCAGAGACTAAAGATTGTCGAAATAGAAATATTTTGAGTTGAAATAGGTGTAAGTCCAACTAGTTTGGAGGCAGAGTGTAGACAGCTGAATGTTGAAATTAAGTACATGACTCTAATTCAATATCTTTGTACTTGATTCAATTCTCTACCCAGCTTATAAATCACATCTGAAAGAATCTGAGAATTGTAAAAGGAACGTCTTTAAGGTGATTAAACTTTCCGATGTGAGTTAAATTTTTCCTATCATCCTTTTTTAATGAAATAATTCTAAGCATTTAATAATGATGCTCTAAACGTCACACTATCGTTCTTATCAAACCGATACTGATTTGCTTTTCCTAAAAGGCGTGCCCGTAACAATATTATTACGCCCAGATTCAGCAAATCTTAATTTAGATTAAACTTGATAATGTGATTAGAAGTTATCCTTAGAAACTCTTATAAGAAAAAGGAACCATGACAGAATACAATACACTTCTGATGGAACACGCCTTGTTAACACAATTGTTAGTTTCGCATAACATTTTCTCTTTTAGCAAGGGGTTAAAGAAAACGCCCTTATTTCTAGCATCAACAGAAGAATGTTAAATAAATCAAAAACAAGAAAGATGAGTTTAATTGTATTCTGCATAATGAAATACTTTTCATCAAATTAAAGCTAACACATATGAACATAAATCACTTAAAAAGATTCAATGGCTGTATTTATGAAATCGTAAAAAGTAATAAACAATTGAATGTAGAAAACATATAATCAACCTCAAAATGAATTCTAAGAACTGATACGATAATGTTCTCCAAAGCATTTCCACTATTAGTATTATTATTGCTCTCACATTTAAGGAGCTAACATGCAAACCCACACATGTCCATCTTAACATATTTCTCAACCGAAGAAAAAAAAAGATCTGTGCTGAGTAAGTGAATAGTAATGAACGTCCTAAACGAACTAGTGTGCTTCTAAGGATAAGTTTTGGTAAATTAGGTTTTGAATCGCTCCGTTTGGTGGACCCCGCGCGAATTGAACCCGTGACAACGCAAACCCGATAACCTCTTTGCCACCCATAAGTTACAGTTCCCATATTACCTGAACGAACCTGCGTGTCGCTAACTGAGGTAAATTAAGGTATAAATAAAATGTAATTAAACAGTAATCAATTTTTTTCATGATTTGTTTTAAGAAGAGAAATCCAAATAAACCTTGTACATGGGTGGTATGACTCTTGGACTTGTGAAGTTCTGCACATTACCTCCTCAAAATATGTTCAAATAAAGTTGCTCTCAATTATTTACATTCAACATGAAGGTCCCTTGCTGCTTATCCTAAAAAGGAAACATGTATAATGTCCACCACATAGGGAAGTTTCACACTGATCGTTCTGGAATGCCTACTATTATATCCTAGGTCATCATTTTCACTACAGTATCTTCTCCCCTCCATTTTTCAAACGAAGGTATATAAGAAGGGTTACATCCTAATCAATTGTTATAACAATTATTACACAATTGTTCCCGTAGTATCATGTCATTGTTCTCTTAGGCCTTAATACCACTCAACTTTGAATTTTGGTCAAACGTTTATGGCTTTGAGGATTCAGAGGCAAATTTTATCGCTTAAGGACATACCTAACATTTTCCCATTATATTAAATCTTAGGAATATTATTTATTTTGTACATTCTTCTTGAGAGGTTCAAGTACAACATATAATACAGTGGGAAATACAA
>JAGDQP010038961.1:0-17935 GCA_022664845.1 Lepisma saccharinum | reverse complement strand
ATGAAATAAATAGAAGATGTAAAATGGCGTGGAGTTCTTTTGGAAGACTACACTTTATTTTCAAAAGCAAACTTCCAATGTGTCTGAAGCGTAAAGTTTATAATCAATGTGTCTTACCTGTAATGATGTACGACTGCGAAACTTGGACATTGAATGCGCAAACGACTCAAAGATTGAGAGTCACACAAAGAGCAATGGAGAGGTGCATGCTAGGAATAACCAGGAGGGACAGGAAGAGAAATTAATGGATTCGCGCCCAAACAAAGGTAGAGTATGTAATCAAGACTGCGAAGAAGATGAAGTGGGGATGGGCCGGTCACATAGCTAGGCGAACAGATGGAAGGTGGACGATAAATGTACTCCAGTGGATTCCTAGAGAAAAGAAACGACCGAGACGACGTCCAAATGTAAGATGGGTAGATGAAATCAAGCGTTTTTCAGGAGCTACATGGATGAGGATATCAGCAGACCGAGATATGTGGAAAGAAAAGGGGGAGGCCTTCATCCAGCAGTGGATAGAAAACGGCTGAATATGATTATGATGATGATGATGATATATATCCAGGGAGAAATATGGAAACCGATATAGAGTTAAAATTGACCCGAAAGTACCAACCGTTTAGGCAGTACACTACTTATATTGACTACTTGCTATTAGCGCAAAAAAGTGAATATTCCAAATGAAGAGAATTGCTATTATAAAAATATAAACAAGACTTCTGCACATAGGACTTAGAAGACGCAAGTTTTCCTGTCTTCTAGTAATTCTCCCGAGCCAGGCGATTCAAAAATGCAGAGGAAAGAAAACCTCAAAAGAGGGCTACTAATTTTCATATTATAATTCTCAAAAGCAGTCTGAAAAATCACACTGCTGTGGTTTACGCTGCTTCCAGTTACTACACGGAATCAAACGTAACAAGTACGTAGAAAATTAACAAGGCACGAAGACAAACCCAAAATAAAAGTAAAAGAAATTAATTATTTTAAAAATTGCAGAAGCGAGACATTCTCAAGAGAACAGACTCAATAAATTTAAGAATTCCAATTCGTTATTTACAATCTACTGTCCCTCTTGTATTAATAAATAACGTTCTTAAAGATATTAAATTTCTTTTTCACTTTTCCTTTATTTTATCATTTTAATAAAAAATATTTGTGTTCTCGCGGCGCGGCACTGGACAGACAAGAAATTTCGAGGCATAATAGTGTGCCAGTGGACACCCTTTGAGAATGATTACCGTGATAAGTCGAGTTAATGTTGAACAGGCATCGCACAGGATTTCTCGGCGAACCTATTGTGACTTCATGCAGACGAAATGCACAATTATTCTTGAGCATGAAAGGAAAAGAGTATATAGATATAAACTTCTTGACAGAAGACGAAGATAAACACCCGACATAAAACTCACTAGAAGTAAAAATAAAAACTCTTCTTAAAATCTTTCTCTCATTTTCGATTTTCTGTGAGATCGGCGCCAAATCAATTACTATAACAGACAATTAAAATTCATTAACTCACATTGCTTAGCGCGTTACAACCACAAGTAGTTGTTTTAGTTGTAAATTGTGTTCCGAACTCCTACAAAAAATCGAAATTGAAAAATAAAAACATTTTCCATTACATTTCAGGGTGTTATTATGTCGGTTTGACTTGTCTTTTCTGAGAAGTTTTTTTTAAAACGTTTTTGTGCTTTTGCATTCTCAAACCCAGCTGGGGGGAAATTCCCCCCCCCCCCTTCCTTATGCCGCCTGTGCTAAAACGGTTGTTTCGCGTTTGCAGTGATTGCCAAAAAAGAAAACGATTGATTTAACCAGGACTACTAGAAGTGTGGGGTGGGTCATGGTCCAACAAACTCCTACAACTTATGTGAGATGCTGAATAACATACTGGGCCGCTTTTATTGTCGGAAGGTTTCTCAAGAAACGGAAACAAATTCCCCAGGTTCGAATTATAGCTTTCAATTTACCATGCTTCCTTTGTGGAGGATGGAAAGTGAACAATCTCTCTCTCTCTCTCTCTCTCTCTCTCTCTCTCTCTTCCTCTACCGTAGCCATGCCTTGCGTGAAGGGATGGGGGAGAATGCCACAGCAAAACAACGCAATAAAATAAAACTTGGAGCAAATGATCAAATGTGGGCAGGAAAAAAATGTGTTGAATTAATGTCAACACTCACAGAAACCTCGTGCTTCTGCTATTTCACGCTTCAACCATTATTCTAAAACAATGTTATTCACTTTCTATTTCATTGTGATGTCTCATTTTGAGTAAAGGCAATGTTCCGTCGTTTTTTTTTCTTTGAAAAAGAAGCTGCTTTTCACCAATATAAGTTTATCTTTTACACATAAGGGAAAGGGAGGAGTTCTTTGTCAATAGTAAGTTTCGTTATGCCAAACGATTAAAAAAAAAGATTTCAGGCACCCATAAATTTTTAGGAAAGACAGCAATAACTGCTGTTGTGCTTGAGAAAGAGGGAGGCTATGTATGTGTACCTAAACCCCTATTTTTGTCATTTTATGCTGTTACGCAAATTTCCAGTTTCCTTCGACATTTTCATTTCCCTGAAGGAAGTATGCGGTTACAACTACAATACAAAAGAAGAGTGGAAGGAGGAGGGAGTGGAAGAAAAGAGGAACCACACCTTTTTTTTTCAGTATCGGCTTTTAACAAAGACCCTCTTATGAAAAAAAAACTGGAGGTTCCTTTTCAACCTGTCTTCCTAGAAAATCGGACTCGGACTATCCGAATTCGGACTGTCCGAAATCGGACTGTTCGGACTCGGACTGTCCGAATTCGGACTCTTCGGACTCGGACTGTCCGAATTCGGACTTTCTATTCGGACTCGGACCGTCCGAAATCGGACTTAAGTTTGGACTCGGACCGTCCGAAATCGGACTCGGACTATTCGGACATTTAATCGGACTCGGACTCTAAAATGTCCGGACTTCGGACAGTCCGAGTCCGATGAACAACCCTAGTATATTGATTCGTCTCGCTTTCATTTTATCGATACTAATACATGTCTATTTTTTAAAAAATAACATGTTCATGATGTTTGTCGATTTTAGTATGGGCGAGACGAAGGAAGGAGGAAGAGGGGGTCTGTTTACTAGAAACGATTATGGGATAAGAAGGTGCCATTTGGGTTACCTAGCTGCACGTCGTTCGCTGTCGCAATATTTTTATGCGAAGTGTACCATCCCAGTATATGCCCGGCGTGACTGAGGAAAACGCTGGGAAAACCTAAGTCAGGATAATCAGCCGCTGGTACCGAACCGAGGTCCTCCCGAATGCGAAACCAACGTTCTACCAAATAAGGTACGGTGCTCGGAAGAAAGCATACTGGTTTCGATGTTTATCACATGCACGCACACAATATCATAGGCACGCCCATACAAAATAACGTAAATAACAACATAATATCAGAAATTATCAAGCATAAATATCGTGCATCGTGCCCTATTTTTAAGAACTGATAGAAACAGATCTTTTCTCTTGTCTTTCATGCATAACGTTAATGTTCTATGGAATTCATTAAGAAAGGAAAAAGAAAGAAACCATGGGTTTTAAAATTCATTTTTGTTTCTCCAGTTCGGTAACGATCTTTTCTATTGGACAATTTGAATTAAACTTTTTAGTACACTTCAACTAGTGGCATACCTAAAATAAAAATGGTGTTAGGTTTCCTATTGTATTGTTTGAAATGGGACTCTCTTAAGTTTTTCATTATTTGCTACATACTACAAGAAATCATAAATATATTTTTCAAAACCCAGGACATGTGATAATGTTTTCTGTTAAAGAAAAGAAAATTCCAACCCTTGCTCGCTCACTCACACTCTCTCAGAATCACACACCGCCGACTCAACGTTAGTTGGGTGGCCTATCTTGTAGGCTTAGAAAAAAATCGTGTATAACAAAGTCATGTGAACATAATTTTGGCCATGATAGTACATAAGATCAACACCTATATTCAATCCGCAAAAATCCCCCAAACCAGGAATTTATTCTGATGTGACAATCACATTTGGATGATATTTTCATCACTTCAGTTACGTTGTAGGTTTACCATGCAGAAAACTAAAATATCAAGCAGATTTAAAGGAAAAATCTGCTTGAGTTTGAATATCCTATGATAAACCAGTACGGAGATATTACATTTTTTGTAAACTACTGCAAAAATGGGATAGAAATAGAATGGGAAAATTAATAGATTGGGATAGAAATAAAAGCATACCCGTTTTGAACTGTTCAAACATAAGATATATAATAATATTATTATTATTATTATTATTACCATCATTCGAAAGAGGTTGATCAACCAAACTGGGCGATTTCAGATGGACTGACCTGAAGTTTGTATAAGATCGCGAAAACCTCTCTGTCTTATCCGTAGTTACAACACGGTGGTGTGTGCTTTAAGTATGTTGTTTATTATCACTGGGTGATGAAAAAATATTCAATGACACGACGTACTGTCATTTTTTTAAAAAAAAAACTGTATACCTAGTTGGCAACACCGACAAATCGGTGACATCGTGTTTTCATTCCTGATGTCCACCATGTTGCTAGAAACAAATGTCCGGAAACGAAAGTTTCATTCAGTTACCCGTTTCTGACTTATTGAGAATTATTCATTTCCTCCCATTACTAGGCGTCGAGTTTGGACTGAAAGTTGAAAAAGCTATATCTCCAAAACTAAGCGAGATTTCACCCATGTTCAAAGGAATTTTTTACTTGCTTTGATTCCAGAAATCATCTTCCGAAAGTTACGTCCTGTATTCGGAAATTGTGGATGTCTCCTTTATTTAACTTTGTGAATTTCGAGGTTTCGTGCCCCTAGCTTTGCCCCCACCCTTGTCCTTAAGGTTTGGTATTCTCCATATCTCACAATCCTCTATCGGATGCACAAGTTTGATTGGGATCTCAGCGACTACTATCGTGACCCTCCATGTTAGAAAGTAGCTGAAAGATTTACTGGATGTTATAAAGCATTTTTATCTGTAGTGTCCAATATTTAAATGAAATGGTGTGTTGCAGTTTGTTTATACGCCAGATGCCAGTACGATAGTAAATATAATTTCTTTTGATTAAAAATTTTGGTCTATGTCACGTGTGAATTTAAATTTAATTGCTTGACTTGGAACGTGTCATATCTGGTACACTTCGCGTCAAAAATATGACGACAGCGAACGCAACCCAAATGACACCTTCTTATCCCATAATCGTGTCTGGTAAACAGATCCCCTCTTTCTCTTTCCTTCGTCTCGCCCATATTAAAATCAGCAAACATCAAGAGCACGTTATTTTTTTTTCAAAATAGACATGTATTAGTATCGATAAAATGAAAGAATAAAAGCGAGACGAATCAATGTACATAAGTTGATACAGGGAGAAATTTAAACACACAATGAAACATTGAAACCGATGAATGTCTGTTAGACAGAGCGAGAGATATGAGAGAGAGAGAGAAAGAGGAGAGAGTAAGAGAGAGAGAGAGAGAAGAAGAAGAAGAGGAACTAAAGATAAAAATGTGGAATTTAAACGTAGTAAAAAGATTAAGTTCAGTGCCCACACAATAGAGTTCATTTCCCACAAATCCAACACCAAGATACGCGTAGAAGTGACTTCTGGACTTTATATTTGTTCAGAGCTCTTCGAATATATAAAGGGTTCTTCAAAAATTCATTAAGTCACTTTCAAAATGGAAACGAAACTTGGTGGTCACATTAAATACTCATGATTTCCAATGAAATTCAAGAGTTTTGAGACACATCTAGGATAATGTCAAAAGTGTAACACACATACTTTTGTTCCGCGGGGTTCGGTTGCAAATTCGGTGAAGCTTATTAAATATACTGGTTCGGAATACTTTGAAATCAGGAATTCCGCCAGGATTTTCAGATTGGGGTGTGTAAAGTCAAAATTGAGAGGGTGGACTAGAGTTTTGCACGGTTTCTATCAAAAAGTTCGGGGTAGTCTCCAGAATCTGGGGTTGACAGCCCCACAGGGACCGGGGTCTGGCGGAATCACTGATTGTAACAAACCCAGTAGATACCATAGGCCATACCTTCTATTCCAGACTACGAATGCAAAGTGAATATAAAAAGAAAATGAATGAATTATAATTTTTCTTCTTAATTTCTATCAGAAAAAGCCAAGGTAAATCCAAATTGTATGAAAATGAAAAGTTACAAAAGCAAAATTAGCACGTTCCTTATAGGCATAGTAAGCTTTATACGTATGTTCCACATTGCAAACGTGAAAAGAAGAAACACATGTAATAATATGTTGGTAAATTAGAGCATGGAAACGAATTTGGTTCCAAACTAATATAAAAAGAATTCTTCTCTTGAAATAGCGAAAAAAGGGGGGCATTTGCTACTCATGTCTTAAAATTTGTCAGTTCTGGACATGCCACTCTAGATTCCAAATATTGCGAATATAACGTTCTAATAATTACAACACTAATAATTACAACAACAGTAGTTTTTATAACAATTCGCACAGATGAAAAGAAACATGGCAAAGCTGAAACGGGTCATCGGGTGACAGGGGATGCTGGTCAGGTCGAACGCATTCTGGCGCGGTGATTCGATGTAGATCTGATAACCCGGAAGATGAAGGAAAGATTTTAATGGTTTCATTGCGTTTGAACAGTGTTTATTTCAGGGGTGACCATCATCGGAGATTTTACCCCAAGAACACGAAAAATACGACGTCAATATTCCCAGTTAAATAGATTTTCCGGATCCGGTAAATCGGGTTACCGGGTCACTCATGTTTGGGTCAGTCCCTATCACCAGGTCATCGAAAGTGGCCTGGATTTGGCTGTGGATTACGCACAAACAGAAAGAGTGTGTGTAAATTAAGAGAATGAATGAACATGAACAGAGAGAGGGAGAAGTAAAATAAGAGAAAGAAGCAGCGAAGACACGATAACAATACATCAAGAAAGAGAGGAAGGGAGAAAGATCAATTAAAAATATGAAAAATACATTACCATTACGCTAAACAGTACACACTCTGTTTACTCGGATGCTAACCAGTGATAGTTCGTTAAGTTCTCCACAATCCGGAGATGAATCTTTGTTTGAATACTTCAGTGTATGCGAAAAAGAAACTGACTGGTGGGGAATCGAACTCGGGTTTTCAAATTGGAAGTCAAGGACAATAGCGATACTCACAGACGACTTCATACAGAACGCGCTTAACAAATGCTATAGTGTTTGTTTCTACAAATAATAACATGAAAATGAATACTTCATATCAATGTCATGTTCTTCACTGTCCCCCTTAGACTTAATTTTTACTTTTCCAACCAACATTCGTAAATCGTCTTCCTCTCTATAATGACTCAGGTCCTTCATTTAACAGTCAGAAATATTCTCCGTTTTGTATGAGAAGTAATTATTAGATTCTTCACGACTTTTTTGTAAAAAAAACTTGGCTTGAAGAGGATTTGAACCTACGTTAGTTTGCTTTAGTATTTAAATTCCAGCACTTTTCCTCTACTCCATTTTGCGAACGAAATACAGCCCCCATGAATTATGAAGTTCAAATGCGAGGAAAATGTAACATTGAGTATATGTGATATTTTTTGTCTCTATGTATTCTTTAGTAAGTAAACACATGTGTATGCATGTCCTTTTTGTCATGTCGAATGATGAAATGAATATATTATGTGAGTTTTAAGAACAAATCCAGTTTAGGTTAAGTATTATCAAATTAAATTACGATCATGTATTGTCTTTTATTTAAAAAAAAACCAGAGTGAACGAAGCTAGCATCACACACACAAAAAAATATGTAATTAGCTAATGGAGAAGTTAAAACTGCAATTAAAAATTCTAATACACTTCGTGCAATATGACAAGTTGAACGTAACAAAAATTAAAATTTTTGACAGTTTTTATTTAAGTATCAAAAGTCGTCACTTGCAGGCTATTCGAATCTACAACCATAAGGTTTCCTACTTCAGCAAGTGCCTCAGGATTGAATTTGATTCGGCATAATGTGTTTATATTACACGAAAGTGTATATTATTGTAAATTTCCGAACGGACTAACTTACTGACTGAACTCGCTTAGAATCAAAATTATCTCCACATTTTCAACTTCTGTGGAAACAGAAAAAAACTACATGAACTTGCAATAACGTTAGCGGTATAGAACTTGCCTACTCGCGTAGCCCTTATGGCCGAAGCTTTTCAGGCCCTTGGTTATTTTACAGTCAGTCAATTATAATCATAGCGCACTCTTTAGCAGCTCTTAGAAAGTTTAAGTTCAGAAATTGAAGTATGTGGCAACCTTGCAACTATATGAGTGACCACTGCGCTGGTTTTCATACTAATCTTTGTGAAGAAAATAATTCTTGTATATCTAGTCGTGATGTGGCGAAAAATATGTGAATAAAAGTAATTAGAACTTTTCTCTTGCTTTTATTGTTCACAAAATAAATTATAATACAGCGATGTTGCTATGTCTGTAATAATTAACGATGAAGTTTTGCTTATTTCCACTTGGGACGTTAAATACGGTTTTCGAAACTTTTAACAAATTACATAACATGGTTTTCATATGTATAGAATCTAACAAAATAGTAGTCAATAGTAGATTAACTCATAAATGCACGAAAAACTGTAACAGAAACAAAAATCAGTATTATATAACTTTTACTTGGCTTTTATTTCAGTAAGAGTTGAACTTAAAGACTATCTATCTGATGTCTTCGTGACCGTGCGCGCTGCGTCGCGTTATTATTTTCTCCCTTTTCGTCCATAAAGCTGGCGACACGAGTTCGAATCCCGAAGCATGCTCTTCTTTTCTCACAATGCTCCGTCATCTATGTTCGTATTGCATGCACATAATAGCCTCCATTACAGATGGAGGAATCAAAATTAAGAGGTCCAATATTTTAAGGTAGCTAACATACCAGGTGGACAGGAGAAATTAACGGAGCTTTCTTGTTCTTGCTCGATCTAAATCCACATTGTTCTCACCTAACTAATATCACTGGTTTCTTGATTTTGGTAAATTATACTATTTTAGAATTGCATTTCTTTAAGTGAACTTATATCAGGCCACATTGCATGCACAAAAAATCAATTTCTGAGTAGTATAATAATGGTTCCAAAATACGAGCTGCATTCCCCCTACTTTCTAAGGTAGTAAGTTGTAGTTTTACAAATGAGGTTGGTGTATATTATTCCCCCAAATGCATCTAATCAAGTGAATAAAATATTTTACGATTTTGAAAAAAAAATATATTGGCGTAGGTCAGGGTTTCTCAACGTGGAGGTCGCGACCCCCAGAGGGGTCATGAGTTGTGTGTAAGGGGGTCGCAAGAGAAGGTGAACAAATTAATTTAGATAGGGTTTGTAGGTTAAAACTAATAAATTTCGAAGACGATATTTTATTTTGCTTATTGTTTTTATAATTAGGGTATACTAAAATAATGTAATTTGTTGAATAGTTTTGAATAATGTAATTAGGATGTTTATTAAAAAATACAGCATATCAACGGCCATGCTTTTAGTTGCAGGTTGAAAAAGGTTGAGAAACGCTGGAAAGCGAACCTATGATTCTCAGTGTGGAAAGTGCACATAACTAATCAAGCTAATAACCACGCCAGCAATCTGTTGTTATCCAACGATCCAACAAATCAGTTTATTCTTATTGCTTGTTTGTTTACACACTCATTTCGCTTACTTGTGGTTTCTCCCTTTTTCTGAATTTGATTGTATTCAGATATTGTATCGATGAGGATGAGGTCTCTCCCGGAGGGAGGAGTTTGTCTACTGCTCCAACGCTGACCAGATATGTTGGGAGAGGAGAACCGAAGCTCACAACTGTGATCGCCACTGTTTTTTATTCACAACTCCCCAATTGTATCCTATTACGACTGATTCAAACATTTGCATAGTTAAAATTAACACAAAAAATTGACATCTATTTACAAAGTAGTTCTGTAAACATTTCATGTAACTGCCAGAGGAGATTGAAAATTAGGAATAAAAGTGTCGTGTGTGTATTGTGAAGTGTATGTTTTCGCCTCCTATAACCACAGCACGGGATTTTCGAAACAGCGAATATTTCAATATAGGTTCTGACTCCTACATTCAATGTCCAAGAAAATTATATACTCACGGAAAAAAGTATTACGGGAACAAGCATTTAGTTTTTTTTTATTTTGCTCTTAGATATATACCCATAGCTTGAACCTGTCTCTTGCAGTCCCTTAAACATATCACGATACCAAGCATTCTAATCCCGGGACAAGTTCCGGCATATTTCTAATTAGTAATTACCTAGGAATACTCCTGGAATATTAGGAATTAAAATGTAACAATCCTGGAATATCCTTCTTGCAAAGGAGTCATTTTAAACACATGCATAGAATGAGAAACGAAGTAGTTAAAAAACACGTAAATATCCGTATCATAGAACTTTTGACTTTTGCTCTGGGAAATACATTTTAAGAGAAAAACAAAGCAGAGTTTACTTCCATAATATTCAATGCTGTTCTACAGGGAATATAAAACTGTCAGTTATCGGACGTTTCACTGCAAGAATAATAGTAATACTTATTCCTATAAGCGTGACTTTAAACTTCCACAACGCATAGAAACTGCATAAGCTGTTATTGTTTATTTCGTTTTTCCTCGACTTTTCTTATTTTGGATGCTAGTGGGCACTAATTTGTCTATAAGTAATTGAATAAAGAAATTTTAGCGTGCATTTTGGTTTAAAAAACTTACAGAACGAAGTTGGCTATTTCTAAAGATGAAGTTAGTAATTCATGGCTTCTGCTTTTTTTTTGGCAAAATGGAGTAGAGGAAAAGTGCTGGACTTTCAAGTACTAAAGCAAACCACTATAGGTTCAAATCCTGTTCAAGGCAAGATTTTTTTACAAAGCGGTCGTGAAGAATCTAATCATTAGTTCTCATACAAAACGGAAAATCCTTCAGACTGTGGAATTAAATACCTGAGTCACTATAGAGAGAAAGACGATTCACAAACGTTGGTCGGATAAGACCAAATTAAGTTTTAGGGGGATACCAGGACAGTTAAAATACGACATTGATATGAAGTATTCATTTTCATGTTATTATTCGTAGAAACAAACACTATAGCATTTGTTAATCACGTCTTGGATAAAGTCACCTGTGGACTATCGCTATCGTTCTGGACCTCTACTTGGAATACCTGGGTTCGATTCTCCACCAAACAGTTTCTTTTTCGCATAAAGTGAAGTATTCAAGCAAAGATTCATCTTCGGATTGTGGAGAATTAACGAAGTATTACTGGTCGGAATCCGAGTAAACAGTGTG
Source organism: Lepisma saccharinum (assembly GCA_022664845.1). Taxonomy (NCBI): domain Eukaryota; kingdom Metazoa; phylum Arthropoda; class Insecta; order Zygentoma; family Lepismatidae; genus Lepisma; species Lepisma saccharinum. The sequence continues at coordinate 6,605 of JAGDQP010038961.1, read as the reverse complement.
TGGGTTGTTCAGCATAATGATAATGTATTTTTCATATTTTTCATTGATCTTTCTCTCTTCCTCTCTTCCTTGATGTATTGTTATTGTGTCTTTGCTGCGTCTTTCTCCTCTTCTTCTCTCTATCTATTTACCTTTATTTTTTCTCTTACTTTACACACAGTCTCTCTCTAGGTGTGTGTTCCAGAGCCAATTCGGGACCACTTTAGATGACCTGGTGATAGGGACTGACCCAAACATGAGTGACCCGGTAACCCGATTGACCTGGTCTGGAAAATCTATTTAACTGGGAATTTCGGGGTCGTATTTTTCGTGTTTTAGGGGTAAAATCTCCGGTCCTGGTCACCCTTGAAACAAACACTGTTCAAACGCAATGAAATAATTACAATCTCTCCTTTATCTTCCGGGTTATCAGATCTACATCGAATCAGCGCTTCAGAATGCGTTCGAATCCTAAACTTGATGACACAGTCCAAAACCTGACCAGCATCACCCGACAGCCGGTGACCGGTTTCATCTTTACCGTGTTCATTCCATCTGTGCGAATTGTTATACACACTACTTCATTAGTGTTGTAATTATTAGAACGTTATATTCGCAATAGTTGGAATATATAGTGGCATGTTCAGAACTGATAGATTTTAAGACATGAGTAGCAAATGCGCCCCTTTTTTCGCTATTTCAAGAGAAGAATTCTTTTTATATTAGTTTGGCACCAAATTCGTTTCCATGCTCTAATTTACCAACATATAATTACATGTGTTTCTTCTTTTCACGTTTGCAATGTGGAACATACGTATAAAGCTTACTATGCCTATATGGAACATGCTATTTTTGCTTTTGAACATTTGTAACTTTTCATTTTCATACAGTTTGGATTTATAATCTTGGCTTTTTCTGACAGAAATTAAGCAGAAAAATTACCATTCATTCATTTTCTTTTTATATTCACTTTGCATTCGTAGTCTGGAATAGAAGGTATGGCCTATGGTATCTACTGGGTTTGTTACAATCAGTGATTCGGCCAGACCCCGGCCCTGTGGGGCTGTCAACCCCAGATTCTGGAGACTACACCGAACTTTAACATTTTGCGGACAAAAGATAATAGAAACCGTGCAAAACTCTAGTCAACCCTCCCAATTTTGACTTTACACACTCCAATCTTCAAATCCTGGCAGAATCCCTGCTTACAAAGTATTCCGAACCAGTATATTTAATAAGCTTCACCGAATTTGCAAACATTATCCTAAATGTGTCTCAGAACTCTGGAGTTCCACTGGAAATCATGAGTATTTGATCTGACCACCTAGTTTGGTTTCCATTTTGAAAGTGACTTAATGAATTTTTGAAGCACCCTTTATATATTCGAAGAGCTCTGAACAAATATAAAGTCCAAAAGTCACTTCTATCTTGGTGTTAGATTTGTGGGAAATGAGCTCTATTGTGTGGGAACTGGACTTAAAATCTTTTTACTACGTTTAAATTCCATATTTTTATCTTTACTTCTTCTCTCTCTCTCTCTCTCTCTCTCTTTCTCTTTCTCTCTCTCTTTCATATCTCTACGTTTGTCTAACAGACATTCAGTTTCAGTGTTTCATTGTGTGTTTAAATTTCTCCCTGCATCAACCTATGTTTATTGATTCGTCTCGCTTTTATTCTTTCATTTTATCGATACTAATGCATGTCTATTTTGAAAAACAAAACGTGCTCATGATGGTTGCTGATTTTCGTTTGGGCGTGACGAAGGAAGGGGAAAGAGAGGATTCTGTTTAGCAGACACAATTATGGGATAAGAAGGTGTCATTTGGGTTGCCTAACTGCACGGCGTTCGCTGTCGCAATATTTTTGACGCGAAGTCGATCTCGATCTCGGTCTATTTCACTTTTTCGCTTGAACCACCAGAAGGGGGAGGTGGGTTAAAATTTTGTTTTGGAAAATTATTATCACAATGTCAAACGTTGATTTTGTGAGCAATTGTAGAAACATTCATGGAAATATCTTAAACTTCCGCTTTTACCGATCTGTTTCTCAATTACACGAATTAATTAAGAGTTTGTATATTAAAAACGTGGTATTTAGGACAAGTATGAGTACCTAACGTTTGAATGAAAATAACTGTATAAAATGTATCACAAAAATGGAACGGGACATTTTGAAACTGGTTAAATCAAATACGCTCAGATTTCCTGCTAACCTAGTAAACTTGCGCAATCTTTTGTAACGTTTTAAAACTTTTTTTTTCCTTTTCTATTTTATGTAATATTTGCTTTTCATTTGAAAACATGACAAATGATTTTCTGTATTTGGGAATTCATATTCTAATTGTGCTGTGAAAAACTATTCAACAAATTACATTATATTTAGTAATTATAAAAAAACAAGTAAAATAAAGTACATTCTCTGAAATTTATTGGTTTTAGATTACAAGACACTAGTTAAATTTATTTTTTCAAGTCCCTCGCGACTCCATTGCACACAACCCACGATCTCCTTAAAGGTCGCGACCCTCACGTTGAGAAACCCTGAGACAACCTGTTGTCTGGCTGATAAACTATTGCCGTGACAACGTACTTTAATAATACAATACGAACTTGAAGATGAACGGTTCATTTGTTCTACGGTTCATATGAATATAGGCCTACATATGTTTATTTTAACTTTTGTGTATAAATTAAAATATGTTCCATAATCTTCATACTTACTTCACATAGACGTTTTGCAATAACAATTTGGACCGTTGTATACACGAATGTTTTACTTGTAAATCAAATATAAACCCATTAGGAGACCATTTTGTCCACACTTTTTGTTTGGAAGAACTTGCATAATTACTGGTATTAGTTTCCACGCCGAGAGGTTGTTTATATCATATATCGCTGTTTATATGTTATTTCTTTTTTTCATAACAATTACTGTTTTACGAAGGGTTTTACAGTTGTTAAATTTCATTTTATTTTCTATGTTAGAGCGCAAAATCACCAGTTTTTTAATGCTTGCATTTTGTGACAAAATTACCTACTTGCTTCTATTTTGGTGATAACTATAACATTGACAAAATTACTGCAACCCATATTTGTAATTATCAAAATTTACATATGCATCGATTCAATATTGAATCTACAGAATTTACTGTGGGGGAGTCTGATGCAGAGCCGCAGCATGTATTTTTGTAAGGGGGAGCAAACTCCGATTTTGGCGCCCCTTCAAAAGAGGAAAAAGTTTGCAACGTACCCTCCTTATATCCATTTGGCGACCCTCGGCCCGATATTCAGGTTATGTCAGGGTTTGTGCTATGATTTTCATTTGGGGGATGTAAAGGCAAAATTGAAAGGGTGTACGTGAACTTTTGTACGGTTACTATTGATTTTTCACAGCAAAAATTTTAAAGCTTGGTCGTCGAGTTGTCGAGACTTTGGAGGGTAAACACCCCCAACAGGAGACTCTGGAGGAATCACTCCTTTGCTTCCCCTACTTGCGGTTTTAGTCAGATTGAGGACAGATATCGTAAATTAGTCTTATATTCAGAAATTTATTGTGTATTAATTTATGTATTTAACGAACTCCAGATACAGCACACACAACCTACGCAAAGGAAAGGATTTGGCAAAGAATAATCGGCCCTGGCCTTATTCAAGGAATTATTCCAGCCCTGACCTAGCGTGACCAAGGGAAACTACGAAAAAATCTCAGAAAGAATGAACGGTTACTGGTTTCGAACTCACAATCTTCCTAATGCGACTCCAACGTTCTACTAACTGAGCTACGGTGCCAAACAGTTCCGGGGCCGTGCGGAATTAGGTGTTGCTGCCCTGCACTCCAAACTGGATCTATAATGTATCATAACTTTAGGAGATAGATATCTTTTTCTTTCTTCTTCTTTTCGTTTCTCCCAATAGGCCTATTTCCTAAGTGTATAAGCAGAACGAGAGATCTCTTCGGAAGCTGTGAAGGATAAACTTCGCGTTTTTTTGCGTTTCCTTCTGGAATATTCATATTGTTTCACACAGACTTAGCTCAGATTTAGCATACATTTATACACGAGTTTTCCTTCTGGTGTGGGTGGAAACTATTCGTTGAGATAAAAAAACCTAAGTTGTCCGCTTTTGCATCAGACGTTTATATTTTCAGTAGATATTGTAATTGTACCCATGCATACAGATTTGTGTTTGTGGGCGTTTACTGTGGACTATAATCCGGCTACAACAAAGTCATAGCTCAGCTTTTCCCACTCCCTCTTCTTCCCTGGCTTTATCCATTCTCGTAGTCAGATTGATTGATTTTCTTTGTTACTTTTTTTCTTTTGTTAGTCGCGACCTGTCTCCGCTGCTGGTCTGTGCTTGATTGACATTTTTCAAGCCTCTACCTCTGGCAACATTGAATCTTGACTGGATTACAGACAAACAAATAAAACTGACCTCGGGTTCAGCGACTACGTGGGGTTGTTTTCTTTTTCTTTTTGCCTTGGTAAATAAGATTGAAGCTAGCATCTTGTCTTGAAGTCTCATTTCAAAAAAGTAAGTTTTGTTTTCAGTAATTGTAAGTACAGTTATCAATGAAGTGAGATCACTGATCGTTGTGAAAGCATACAAATTGCCCTCCAGCCAAAATTTATGACTTTTCGTTTAATTGATATTGAGATATTGAGAAAAATAAGAAACACATGTTAAAGGATAGGAGAAATGCCAACACATTCAGTTGTAAGACTCCCCTTAACAATAAGAATATAGCCAAAAAGAAAGTGGTCCGTACAAAACCCAGAATTTTTATAAATTAGCTTTAAATATAAGAATGTGGGTAAAATAAAATTGGTTCACACAGACCCCTATACTACTAACAAATATTTATGATACATACTTTGAAAGTTGATTTTCGTAAACTTTATATTATATGGGTCATTTTAGTAGCTATGAACTTCGAACCGTCTTAGTGATATGAGAGCAGTGCTAACATTCAGAGCCCCAGGTGGGACTCAACCTGGTTCTGCGACCCAACGCTTTAGTCCACACTGCTACTAAAGTCGGCAATTTGAAAGTTGAAACATGCATAGCATGCCAAGGACCTTTCAAAACCGAGCCTTGTTTGTTTTATTGTTTTTCTGGTCTAACTGACTTAAATTGAAGCTTGTGTAATTAAGAAGGGATGTTATCTCTCGATCCTGACAAGAACACAATCGAGGTTAATAGTATAAGCTGCCGACCAAGGACTTGAAGTAATCCCACTTAAAGGTGCCATCCCGGTTTACATGTGAAACTGAATAACAATGTAAATTCAGTCAGAATGGCTTCATATTCTCCTACCTAGCCGTGTACTAAATTTACATACGTGGCAAGCAACTAGGCTACAATTTCAGAGAATATATAGAGTCTACAACATCCACTCACATAGCAAAGAATATCGAGAAGATAGCGAAATAATATAGAAAAGGAGAAAATCAAATCCACTGTGATTCTGAGGTAGCACAAAAATATTTCATTTAATTTCCAAATTTAATACGCGCACATGCATCTTTTATATCATATATTGTGAAAGGTGAAACACATGAGAAATGTCTCGTATCGGAAGTTCTATCTGCTTTTGATATTTAGTATTCACTCACATATAACTCTGTAACATGCGTTTGCTGTGTGATTATAACTGAATCAAGTTGTAATTATTGAACGTGTCCATGTGTCAGTCAGATCCTTGATAGCACTAACTAATGGAAACATATGTCTGTTCCGCTAGCGGGGCCGCAGGTTCGGGTGTCCACCCCTGGCTACGGCTCTAGATCTGTAAAGGCTCTAAAAGAAAAGGGAATGAGAAATCCATTCCCTTCATTTGAAGCTTAGCCAGTGATTCCGCCAGACCCCCAGTGGGGACTGTCACCCCCGAAGTCCTCGAGAACACTCTCCAACTCTTAAATTTCTGCAGCCAGAAATTGATAGAAACCATGCAAAACTCTCCTTACACCCTCCCAAATTTGACTTCACACCCGAAACTAAAAATCCTGGCGAAATCTCTGAGTTTGGCAATATAGTTTCTCTTTTCAGCGACTGAACAGTGGGTAGGAAGTAATGATTTATGGCTGAAGCGGTTTGTCTTTTAAATCAGGAATTTAAAAAAATGATCTCCAAAAAGTTAATACCATACTTGACAAATGTCTTTCCTTTGAACATTTTTTCCTGGACGTTTGGGTGTAATTCGTAGACACCTCTTTCAACGTGCGTTTTGTGTCTGAATATGTAATTGGATCAAACTACGTTGCATTTACGGAGCGTGTGTCCATGTGTCAACCAGTTCTTTGTTCACACCCATTTAATAAGCACTAATGCAATACCGTAAGAGGACGCATACCCGGGTGTCCCCGTTTGCAACGGGCCTGGTATACATATATATATATATATATATATATATATATATATATATATATATATGTGTGTGTGTGTGTGTGTGTGTGTGTGTGTGTGTACGTGCGTGTATGTATGTATGTATGTGTCGAAATCTTGGTATTGACATACAATCTTTCTCCGGTCAAATTAGAATGTTTACTATGTTTGACCCAGTTGCCTTCAAAATCATCAATGTCTACTTTGTCTACTTTTGTCCCGTTGGTATATATATATATATAT
>JAGDQP010038959.1:887-17935 GCA_022664845.1 Lepisma saccharinum | reverse complement strand
AATTGACGTCATATATCCACAAATAATGACGCAACATGCGTCGTTTTAGTAAATCCCAATCGTAGTTGTATCCAATACACCTATTTGAGCAAAGTTCGTGATTGAAGAGTGCTCCTTAGAAAGCATTTCTGTAGTTGCTTTATTAAATTATATTCATTCCTTTACAAGGAAGTTCTTAGGTAGAGAACCTGCCTATGAAGCCTCTTATAAAGGGGGTGCAATAATTTAAAAGAGGGATTATCATACAATCGTTATAGAACATAGAGACACACCTTGGCTACAACATGTTGAAAATGACATTCATGCAAATAATGCATTTCTCCACACGTAATAATAATACAGAACTCGGGTTATCACTACAAACAAAATGTGCACACACTTATATATTCGTCAATCTTTTTTTAAAAATTGGAACGCTCTGTATTAGAGTCTTCCTCAAAATAAACAAGTGAATGAAAACAAAGGAATGGCTGTAATATTATTTTCATTCTTATTGTAGTTATAATTACTTATGCTATTTATTATTCTTAGGTTTATTTAAACAACATTATCTTTCCTAATATAGCTTAACCACACGGTGAGTTTATCAGACATGCCTTTGAGATGATGCAGGATTATATTTTTATAAACCGTAAAAGAAGGGGAAACATTTTAATTTTAAAAAAACATGTGACATGTTATTACTAGATACATCAAAGTGATAACATACTATTTTCCATCACTAGTTTCCTGTTGTCATCCTGGAGATTAATCTTTATATCTGTCAGTTTAACTTGAATACGTTTTGATACTAAACGGATTAGTTATTGATAAGGCTGTAGGCTACATTGAACCAAAAACAGAGTTACCGTAACAGGTACAACATAATAACAGTCAACTCCGCGCCCGAAAAAAAAAACTGGTGCTTGAGTAAGTATCTCAGGAGATCGTCGTATCCTTACGTGTTCACCAATCACATTCCTTCTCTCATTAAAATTCACTTTAGTCTCTATGTCTCATTAGAACATTACATTTCTAGCACCTGTCACAAAAATGTTACATCTGTCAAAAAAAATTTGCACTTACATGTTTTTGTCTTTTTTTTTTTTTTCATAAATGTAAAATTTGCTGCCAGGGTATAGAAGTATCCCCTTATACCTTATAATGAGACAGAGAAACTAAAGTGAAATTTTAATCAGACGAAGAATATAATTGGTGGGCAGATACAATAGGACTACTTTAAATAGTACTAGCTTCTTTTGTTTCAGAAGTAGTGATGAGTCTCAAATAGACACTAATGGCTTTATAGCAACGCAAGGTTTACAGCTATTTCGTTATTGTCCGTTGAATAATGAAGAGAAAATTAGTGTCCCTGGCTTTAATTCAGGATACCGTTTCGCCATTTGCCCGGTGTGATTAAGAAAATCAACCTCAGTAAGGATGGTTGGTTGATCTTGGTAGTCGGCCCGAGGAGCTAGATTACGTGACAATTTCGCTTCCGTTGGGTGATCTAGTTCGTGAAGTGTAAGTTTAAATGTTGCTAAAATGCTGGTACTTTGTAAATAGGTGTGCACTGTAAATATCTCCCATTTCATCATACTCTTAACAATAACGTGATAGTAAGAGTCCAATGTGATAATGTAGACCTATTATTTATGTAGGTATGCATTACTTATTTTTTAATTAACTTATATCTATGGGCCAGACAAGTTACTATGGCATAAGCCCGCCACATGTCTGAGGGATAACCTCCCTCGGTGAACAACCTTACTAGGAAAGAGACGGGAAAATAGTCCAGGACCTTTGTTTAAGTACGATTTCACCATTTGCCTGGTGAAAGAGAGGAAAGCGGTGGAAAATCTCAGTCAGTAGAACTCAAATCTACGTTCCTCCCTAACGCCAAACCGAATTTCCTTATCATAACTAGACTAGAGGAACCCGGTAATATGATGATGTATTACACAAATCTGATTGTATGGAAGACCAAAGGGGTAACATGAACCGGTGTATCGTATCAGTTAATCTACAGAATATAAGTCAATTTTGATTGAGGGCTGATTGGATACAAGAATAACATTCGAAAACATGCAAAATTTAAACTGATAAATTTAGTTCTTAATAAATTATTAACGAATTTGTAATTTTGCTTACAGATGCCAGGACCTAGCTCATAGCAATCAGAAGTACAACTGCCTAATAGTAAGATCTGAAATGAACTCATAGTTTGGGCTGTAAAGAGGTTGTTTTGTTGGTGTCCGTGAAAATTGTCGTAAATGGAATGTTATTCTTTCCCCAATTAGCCATTTAAGTATTAGCTCGAAGTGTTTTTTCTAAAGATAAAATACTAACTAAACTGTCTTTGAGATATGCATCTTGAATTCCCCCGATAGAACTCATTCAGAGCCCACCCCGAGTTTTCCACTACATTGCACAATGGCACCTCTACACAGCTAGAAGCTTTTAATATAGATAGGCTAACATCCAAACGCTTTCTCAGAAAACTCTTTTAAAAATAGTCATTGAGCTAACGTCGTGGAATCTTCTCATAGGAAGGGTGCGCATGTGGCTCCTCTTGTTTCTTCTCCTACATTTTTTTTCTAGGCACATCCGTGTTCGTCCTTGACTCAGATTTTTTTTTCACTTTTTTTCAACCGCCTTCTGCTTATATGCATGTTTTTCTATTGTTTACATGTGATCGTGACATACTAGGAGAATTGCCAATGAATGAATTGCTTACCATAAGTAAAGTTCAGTGACCTCACACTAGTGCTGAGTGAACCTTTGTTATAGTTTCAGCTGGTTTCCGCATTTTCCTTCTGACAGTCGACCCAATGTGTTTTGAGAGCGGGCAGTAAAGTCTACTAGCAATATTGGATTTTTTTTTTAAAGTTTTATTGGATGTGCAATGTGTTAAAATCTTAGTATCAAGTTGTGGGTTGACCCTTGCTATACTGTAGGCCGTAGAATCCTGGAGGTCTGCGAGATATCTTGTCGGGATTCGCGACCCATATAAAAGTATTTTTACTACCTTTATTACATAATGAAATAAATCAAAAGTAATAGTTTTGTTAACAACAGTATCAATGCTTTCAGACCTTCCTCACTAACTGATTATTTCACCTGGATATTTAGGTTTTACGTATACTGTTAATTGGTTTCAAGCGCTTTTAAAATAAAATATTATTAGATTTTTAAAAGTTCCAGTCATTTCTTTTATTAGTATAAAATAGGCCTATATGACGTCGAATAATTAAATCATCCTAGGTACATAGTGTCTTCCATAGATGGTACCACTCATTATAATCAGCAGTACCACTCTATTTCCGGTAGGGATACAAGTGGTTTGCAGTTCGCTTAGAACTTTAGGACTCTAACCGATGCAATTCAATGGCTAATACCATTGGTTCATCTTGAGCAGAATTCTGCGGATCGTAAACGGATAGGTACTGAAGAACACCCATCTTCATAATTATTAATTTTCATTGATTTCAGGAGGTTCTTGATTTGGAAAAGTTTCCAAATCCCACTACATTAGACCACACTAGAAGTTCGAGCTCATTCAGAGATTATGGAAGCACATTTTTAGTCATGTTAGATCAGCGATTATTATCAACTTGATGTGCCGTGACACACCTGTTGAAACGACGCGAATTTTTAAGTGTACCGCAAAACTTCTGAGACTGTGATTTCGCTGGCTAAAGTAATTCAAATAGTCAGTATTACTCAATATCTATTTTGAAAAAACAAAAACAAAAAAGGAATAAGGAAAGCTTAGTGCGCCTAAGACCAAGTCACTAGCCGTTCGTGTCATGTCATATTATGATGGAACCGAGTGAGATATGTTGAGAACCACTGTGTTAGACCCTTCTGTAAACAAAATTGTGCAGATATCCTGTCCCTAATTCCTAGACTCCTAGCAAAAATAAGCAAATCCTGAACCCTCTCTCCTTCCTGGATGCTGACGAAATATTTGAATGTACCCTTTCGAGAATACTGGATAAGAAACAGGTCACTCTCCCTTATTCCTCTTTCGTTCGCAACCTGTGTGCATTCTATACTGTGTCAGTGCGTTCGAGCGCTTAAGTGTTACAGACACATGGACAGTGTTTCATTAGAAGAAGATCGAAACAATTTCGGAAGATTCGCTTTCGTTTTCATATGGGGAGAGGGATATCTTCTATAAGTCAAGGAAAGATGGCCAGGAGAGAGTAATCGAATGCAACATTTTCTGATCGTCAGGAAATAGCTAAGATTGTTCAATCTCTCGCAAAACAGTATTTGCGTAACATAATGTTATAAAATGTAATTGGATGTGAAGAATTATTATTGTTTATCAGTGCTTTTCTGTATTTCAATTGGTTTTTTTCTTCAGTATAGGCAGTACAATGACATGAACGTATTTTGATTGCGAAGGTAGTCATTGACCCTATACTTAAGGCTAATTATAGCTGAAGTAAACATTCAACAGGCATTGACTGTTGTGGTTTGCCTAGCGTGTGCTTTTAATCTCTCTCTTTCTCTTTCTCTTTCTCCATCCCCCTTCCCCTGTGTGTGTGTGTGTGTGTATGTGTGTGTGTGTGTGTGTCTCTGTCTGTCTGTTTTGTAAAAAAAATGTAACAAGAAAGTTCAATGGCTCAGCGAAAAAGTGGCAAAGCAGAAGGCAAATCGTGTTATTTGTCAAATATCAATTATCATGTTATAATCACCATCATAAAATCAACTACTTTTAATCGTATTATCCCTTCTAATAATTCGTTAACTGCTACTGTTAACTGTTAACCCGAATATTGAACCGAATTTATTTCGGGATATTTAAACAAGGTCAACTCTCTCGAACCGGCGCACCGGCGTACAAATTGTCATTGCTGAGATTAAGTTGAATTCACTTCTTCCTTAATCCTTTGGGAGGCGGGAGGTACTTCTTTTGTTCTTAAGGAGATTTTCTTTTACAATGTAACACTTCTTTTTGAAGACCATTGTACGTATCAGCAAATGATAGGAACACATCGATCTATAAATCGTATTTTCGTCATAAAGCAGAGGTTTCTGAAATATGAAATTTGCTTTGCTATCAGTGTTCATTAGTGGGGAAAAAGTACGAAAAAAAAAAGGAGTTTTTGGTAAATGATATTTTCCAATATTTTGCACGCACGCAAAAGGGTTCTCAAAGTGTTAAGCTTAAGAAAAACGATATTGTAACTCACATACGTGTATAAATAAGATACAGGATTATTTATTGCATAACATAACTTAACTTGTTTGTGTATGTGAATCCGAGGCAGACGGAACGACTAGAAATCAAGTGACCCCAATTGGGTGCAGTGGAAAATCCCAACGCAACTTTCTCATTACGTAGTGGTCGAGTTCAGTGCCTCGCTCCGTTTGCTATATCATCTTTACAGAGAAAATATATTGAATTGTTTATTTGTTAGTAAAGAGCGTCTATAGAACTTACTATTAATCTTTAGCTTTTACGCTGCCATACAGATATATATGACAGCAAAGCAAGGAACCTGTTCGACATTAAAAAAATAATACTACATAATTATTCACTTGATAGCATTAAAGAGAACCCGGAAAACCTTTAAAAAGAATAATCAGTGATGGAGTTTGAGGCAGAAACCTACAGAAAACGCAAATAGGCGCGCTTAACAGAAAGTCTCTTTTATTTTTAATAAAACTGATTCACAAAAATGTGCATTCTTACTTATTTATAAATAAAATAAGATTTAAAAGTGCACACTTCCCTGTTCAGTTTGAGGAGTACTGTCCTAAAATATTGATTATAGTGAGATGATATATATAAAAAAAATCAAATCACGAGTATATGTGTGCGGTTGGGGAAATAAGAAACATTTCTGAAACCTTGGGAATACATAGAAAAAGAGAACATTACTTATAGAAGTATGTCAATTTACAGGTTTCATGTTAGTTAAAATATTCATGATGCGTATTTGGCAGTGACATTGAATATGAGAGTGTGTTGGTTCAAGTGTTGAGAGAAAAAATGTGTCATAGACACACACACACACACACAATACAGTGAGCGAGATAGCAGGAGAGAGAGAGGGGGGGGGGGGAGAGAGTCAAGGGGTACGGCCTTATATATATATATTAAGAAGTATATAATGCACACTTTCTACTATTTTATAAGACAGTACTTCCCTATGTACGAACAACGTAACACATTTAAACGTTCCTTATCTGTTAGATAAGTTTCTCTCCAATGTCACGGGTAAGAAAATGTGCTAGAATTATTTTTTCTGCCTTATCTGTAGCCAAACGTTAGAGAAGAAGAAGTACTGAAGTGATGTGATTAGCTTCCTCTGTTATATACATTTTAATAATATTTAATTACTGAAAAAAAGGTAGTTGTTTTTTTATATCAAACAACTACCTAACCTCCTCTGTCACAAGTTGATAACAAATCTATCTTCGATAAGGTTGACTGGGTTCAATGATCGCTTGTAATTCAAGTCATTTTTTTTTATTTGCATGGTAACATTTGGATAATAGCATATTTGTTATACATTTCTTAGAAATAAATTTGATATAAACGTAAACGTGACATTGCTCCTGGTGTAAGAACATTATCGTGCTCCTAGCCTACATTTTTTTGTGCTCTTAGCGAGCGTACGCAGTGCTGAAGGGCTGAACTTGAATGTATTTTATGGTCTTTAGGCATCTAAGGCCCAGGCCGAGATAGGGTATGGAAAAGAAGTAATAGGTACTATCCCAGCATTTGCCTGGTGTGATTGAGGATAAACCCTGGAGAAATTTAAGTCAGAATGGCCTGAGTTATATTTTTGCACTGCGTTTGAAATATTAAGTTTGAAACATCAGAAAATTACTATTCTCGTAAGTGTTTTGTAAATTTTCAGAGGATTTTCAATGACTATGGTAATTAATCAAATGAATAGAATAAAGAATGCAATATGAACCAATCGGTAATTATCGCAGCAAAACTTGTGATGTTGTGTTTGCTTCCTTGTATTTCATCTTTGGAGATTTTTTTACGAAACGAAGAAAACACTTAATCGTTCCCGTGTTCTGTGGTGCAGTGGTTAAATTCGTTACTGAGAAGGCACGCAAGTTCGAGACCTGTTGTCGGCTAAACGACTAAAGTTATCTAGAGTTTCTCTTAATTTCACAAAGTGAATGTCTAAAATTACTTAAACTTTCCGGCTTCTTTTTTGTTTCTTTCCACCCTTTCTTTCTTTAATCACTGGGAAATTGAACATAAAGGTCACAAAAAGGCGCAATTGTCTTATAATAAGGGGAATTTTCACTAACAGTGCATTTGCAAACGAAAGTAGTGCAGTGCTCCCTTCACGTTTGATATCAATTGAAGTATTTGGTTCAAGAAGGAACATACAGTTCTGTATTTGGACTAATAAAAAAATACTAATTATTTATTTCTAGCGTAAGATAGTGTCCTACGCCTTATTAGGTAGGCCACCCAACCATCAGTTTTGTAACGTGTGTTGCTAATGCTTCAAGGTTATTACCATCAAATGAAAAAAATCAAAACATCAATCATCTTTTACTGTAATTGCAAGGAAATTTTGTTTCTTAGCGTACAATACTTAATGATCCAGCTTGTAGCAAATCATAGTTTTAAAAGCGTACTGAAGACTTTTAGAAAAGATGTTCAGGTATCCAATATATCACATAGTTTAGGTACAATATCTCTCGCTGTTAAAATCAAATCTTAAATATCCTTTACGTTCGACGAAGCTGTTTCGTTTACAGTTAGAGCTTGTCATCACCTTTCATAATAATACTGTTGTGTACGAGACAGTCTGTTGACTTCATGTTAAAAACACATAAAAATTTCTATTCAAATAGATTAAGTACAGAAACGTAAAAGACTCCAAACAACTTTTACCTTCAGCCTCGTAAAGATTAAACATTAGTTCAAAAGCACTTGAGTCAAGTGAATAAAAAAGATTAAATATATTTCAAGGATACACATGAAGTGATCTACCATATAATTGAAGGTTATATTCTCCTTGCCATTAACTCTGACATTTTCATTTCCCTAAATTCCATCCTGATTTAAGATTCTTCATATTGAAATTGTGACTAGATAACCCAGTCAATCTGACATTAACGGTTAAGGAAATTGGATGTGTAGATAGTACTGTCGCGGTTAACAAAAGCAATTCCGTTACGTTGAAGTGTCAAGAGCGTGAGTAATTTTTAAAGTTAAGTAAAGGACGTCAAGCAAAACGCTTAATGGAATGGAATGTGTTCAATCTGTTTTTATTGTTTTCTTTCTGTCTCTGCGAGTGTCTTCAGCATGGAAATAAAAACGTGATTAGATTCGTATTCAGATAGAAAAATCAACAAGACAGTCAACGTGAGTTCTTTGGGCACACAATTCATTTTGAAGTAGACTAAACATGACATGTTTATAACCTTTTAAGGACATATCTCCAGCTGAATGTGGTCCTGGCTTTCTACACTTATACCAGCATTCTTCTCTTGTGACGGACGGGATGGAAATGGTCTGCACGGGTCGACCAGGCTGGTGCGGGCCTCGGTTTGCAGGACTCTAGATGGAAACCAGGTGAAACCTCCTTCATAATGACCGGTGCTAGGAGAAGTCTATTTTACGCCGCCCATATTATTGTTGATCTACTCGCGATCTTCCCTTTCTGCTGTCTATTGTTTTTCCAAGTTTCACGCCATTCCACACGTCATTAATTATATTTGAAGAAATTCTTAAAGAATGAAATAAATTGTGTTCTAGGTGCTGAATGAATGTGTTTGGCACTGACCATACTTCTTTGCTAAAGGGGAGAATCAGAGCACCATACGACTTCTACCATTATTCCACACATATCGGTCAAATTGGACTTTGTAGGACATTGAACTGTAATTATGTTTTAAGCGCTTTAACCGTCATTGTAAGCAAATGATGACGATCAAGCATCTAGATTGCTGTCACAATTAACATAACCATGCCCTGTTTTTCACCGTTTCGGAGCTGTATTTTGTTCCAAGTTTTGGTTAACTGGTTATCTCTTTGAAGAGTGTTTACAGTTTATTTCTTGTAAACTAGCCAACGATAATTGACCAATGAAGCGTTAACGCTAACAATTATATCTCTTATCTTCATTCTCTGTCTCTGTCTTGATGTTTAATTTAATTGCAAATATTTAATAACAATACACGTGCGTGCATTGTCACGCGTTTCCAGTTTTCTCTCAAAAAGTTACATCGATTTAAGCCTCATTCGGTGTGGTGTGACGATAATACATGCATGTGATTCAGACAGTTCTTTGAACTTCAGAGTATCCTTTATAAAGATCTGTACTTGTCCTTTTTAATACGTTAATTTGGAAGTACTTTCCATGCCGGTTGTGAGTCCTTTCCCAGAAAGTCTCATGAACGTATTGCAACACAATTATTAAAGTGATAAATAATAAGGGCTTTGCATCCTATCTGACCTTCACCTCAGCCTTACCGTCTCTAGACAACGATGTTAAACCATTATTATATTTGTAATGTGATTGACGTCAACGTGTAGGTTGGTGAGACGACCGTCACCCAATATCCTTTAATCATTTTAAAAGCCTACCATTGTATAAAGACATTGAACACGGGATCTCTTTCAACCACCATCGTTATCACCATTCTCCACTAGGAGACAAGTCTTCTCTGTCATATCGATTGTGGACACTGACTGGTTATTTGTTGTTTTGGTGTCAAACCAAGTGCATCTCTGGACTAAGAACTTAGGCCTATGCATGGCCCACAGTGCTAAAGTTTTTATCCGTAAGTAATTTTGTTTGTTGATGATGGTACCTATTCATAGTGAGTGATGACTCAGCATAGGTAATCTAGTGACAAAGGTCGCGGAATGCGTATCGGTCATCGGGATGCGACGTGAGTTCAATTCCCACTGACGCCGACCATCATGACAGATTTCAGCCGTACTTTGAAAACTAAAGGTTACATTGAAAATTAAGGATACTATTTGTCTTTCAAGACACGTACGTATTTGTTACGATAGACACAACGCGATATTTTAACAACCTAGGGGAATTTAATTAAAATGTTTTAGGTGCTTTAATAAATCTGGTATTTATCTTAAAATAAACCTAATACTAAATATATGTAATTCTTTAGTTTTTAGTTACGACCAGGAAACCATAACTATTGTCCCAACTCAAGGAAAACACGTTCTAGGCATCTATTCTTGACAAGATCAATTATTCAGACCAGTTTGTTTAAAGAGTACTGTGTTTCTACACAGTAAAACTGTCTGTGTTAATTTAACACTTGTTGGTTTTCCAGCGTGACTACCGCATTAATGTGTTAAATCAACACAACACACCGTGTTGATTTGGGTACTAGCAGCAAGAAAAAAAATTACGGCTGCAGCGAGATTTGAACATGGGTTGCTGAGTTCTTACCGTGTGGCAGAAAACACACTAGATTCAAACAGTATAGGGATAAAAAATATGTTGCTGAACACCAAACACAAACAAAGTTACTCACACGACTTATGTCATTGTTTAATCATTCTTCCCTTTGTCAATTAAGGATCAGAATTTCCATTCATTGAGAGTATGTTCCATGTCTATGAAAGCAAGAGATCAAGATGGCGGCAGGCATATACTTTATGTCTAATCAACAACGCGTGTTGTGTTGACTTAACACAACAAAGTGGTAGTCACTGTCGGACAACGAAAAGTGTTGAATTTAGACAAGCATTTTTTTAGTGTGGATGTGCAACTTTTGTGTTTGTGCCTAGTTTAGTATATTCAGCAAGTAAGTTTTACCGGGTTTACATTTATATAAATAGCACGGTAATATAGAATAATATTTTTAACTGTGTTCCCATTTATATGCGTTATTAAGATAGACACGAAGTTCCTTATATGAGCTTAATGACACTTTAATTGACTTTATTTTATCTCTGCTCGGAGAAACCAAAAGCATTTATTGCATCTGTTTAACTCCCATTTACTTTCTTATTAATTTCAAAATGGCTCCTCTTATCTACCGACATGAAGTTTTGGATTTTTATTCCGGATCGTTGTGATGTGGTGTACGAATTTGTTTTACAAATATGTGTCCAAATGGGATTCTCTGAATACGTTATAAGACTTATAACTGTGACATGGCATTTCAGGATGGCAAGGAATTGATCAGCGATGACCCCGAACATACTTTTTTACTTCTGATTCTGTTGAGTAAGAAAAGTCCGTTGGTTCTAGGACATTCAATTTGAGTACTTTATGCTTGAGAGATCAATGGATTCATTAAATCATTCGTTTGTTCTTTCATTCATTCATCCATCCATCCATTCAGTCATTCCTTAATTCACTTATACACCAATTTACGTCACTATGCATGTCATTCAAGGAAGGTCGTAATTAAAAAAAAAGAAGGATTTGTTGCATAATTGCTCACAAATGTCCAGAATGAACTAAAGGAAGTCTACTGAAGTGTGATATAACTCCAAAATTTAAGCCCTTCAGATCCTGTCTCAAGGGGATTTAAGTTCAAGATTTACGAAAGTGAGGTCAAAGACCTAATGTTGTTACCACAAAGCAAAGATCTAATACGAAATTGCTTTGTGGTCTTAATTGTATCAGTATAGCAACAGACATCACAGTCATCATGTTGCAGTCTGTGTTTCGCACTTTCACTGAACTATACAGCTAGTTTTGACATGGTGGGGGGTTATGTGGGAGTTATTTCAGACATTGGAGTTACATCACTCTTCAGTATATTTTTATAGGTCTATGTGTGTGATTTACAGAATAAATGCTCTTTTTTTTAAAAAAAAACTTCATTCACGAAAATGGGCCCACTGTTTAGATAGTGTGAACAGATAGTTATTTACATACATAGTTATTTATGTTAATTCAGTTCATACTATCAGGAAATAATACATACTTAACAACAAACATTATACGTATAATAAAAAAATCAATCACGAGCTCCATTAGTGAACAAAATTTGATTATTTCCTGGCTTGTTTCCCTGATTAAATCAAAATGGTTGCACCTTTAAGACTTTTCAAGATAAGATATATAATGTATGATCTATATATCCACTTATCTCAGATGTTAGTCTGGATGTCGAATTGTCTTTCAAAATAACTTTTCAATAGCTCACTTTTATCGAAATAAAGTAAAGAATTAAAGCGATGTCTTTGTGACTTACTGTATATCTGACTTTGGTAATATTATATTTGAGACAAAATCTCTTATTAGATATATTATAACAAAATGAAATATGAACCCTTAAGTTGGAATATGTCGGGCAAATGTATACGCCAATGTTGGAGATGATTGAATGAAACTATTTTCATATATAGAATGTGGACATTAAGATAAATTATGACAGAATTCAAGTTTGAGATAAATATATCAGGTTTCTAGTTACTACTTTAGAACGTGATAGATTAATACCTGATCTAGTTTTTCTATATAAGTTACTAGGACATGGACGTATCTAGAAATTAGTTTCGGAAGGGGGTTCAAAGTATTTGGAAAGAGTCCATTGTTTTTAACATACATAAAATATAAGTAATTGCTCTCAAAATTATACTAATTCGGATAAATCTGAATCTCGGAGAGTATCCGGACCTCCTGGACGCGCCCCCTAAATATGTCACTGCTAGATGGTACTATCGATAGTACATGTCTTTTGTCAGAATTTAAGATTCAAATACTATCGAACAAAAGTAACGTGTGCTAAAAATCAATTCATGCAGTGAATTACATCTAGGGGGTGATTACTGAAGGGGTTGATTACTGGGAGACTGTTATGCTTCTAAACTTTCGATGATATATTTGGAATGACATTGAGAAAGAAATGATACCTGATTTCTTATTGTAACGATTGTATTGATAAAGTGGTTATACCAGTATATTAACACTTTTTAATGGGATGTTGCCTGTTGAGCTAATAAAAAGGATTTGAAAGTGGTTCGAATTTCGAATTTCTAGAAAAAGAAAAAAAAAATGCATAGAAAATGTTAATATAAAATCTTGTTTGTAGTACTTTTATCAACGATTTTTATTTACGGTAGTTATAATGTTGAAAGAGCATGTCGGTTTATACGAGAAGTCAAAACGGTTATCTTGTAAACAGAGAAAATAACTTTATGTCTTTGTAACATCCGAGTTCCAACATCCGACTGTTTGTGTAAAGTCACATGTAGGAAGAAGAAGCGTCATGAGTGTCAAGGTGAACCAGGGCTCTATCACGTGATTTGTCCATATGTGACCTTTATGGAACACTAAAAGTCATAACAAAAGAGAAACAAACAAAGTTTGAAGTAGAGGAAGAAAAGATTTCGTTATTTGCATTACTTCAAGGTTAAGGATTTTTTCTTCTCTTTAAAATACAAAAGTTAACAAATAGGTTCAATAATATAATTCCTTTCATTTCTCTGAATTTCTTTAAGGTAACAGGGAGCACTTATTCCTGACTGCGTGTGGAGTTTGATTTGGTTAGATCTATGTATTTATTTAAGTAGTACCTTTGCCAACGAATCAAATACAAATACAGATAATTTACATAAATCAAAACTGCTTACAATTTAAAATAAAGATGTGGGTACGAAGAAAGGGTGTTATATATTACACGTTAATATCTAGGACACCATTTAAATATTGTCATACAAAACAAACAAGCAAAAAAAGGCAAAATGCAGGAAATGGTATAACAATTCAAAATTATTTGGTCACAAAATAATTAAGGTTATATAATAATTTAATTAGAAAATGTAAAATAAGATAAAATTATTAACGTACCATTATTATAGAATAAGCAGTAAGCACGAAGAACTCCCAATATATACGAGGTTCTCACGAATTATAAAAGTGATGAATAATGAAATGGTGTTAATGAATAGTAAAATAGATACAAGCTTTAAATCCTTGATTATACTACAAAAGAATGGAATATTGCTCTTACGTAATCAGATTGCTCATAACTATTTTATTATTATTTAGAATCAGCTACCCTCAAATTTTTATTATATATTTTACTTTACTTTATATCATATACTGTACTTTATATTATAGCAGTTGGCCTATGTTTGAAATATTGTCTAGTTTAGTTTATAATAAATTTATTCTTTCAACATGTAGGACAGTAGTAAACTGCAGTATACATGTAAATCACTATGTTTTCGGTTTAACCGAATCACCCTTGGTCCCACCAAATTCGGTTAAAGGAGGCGTTAGTGTATTATTATGGTATTAATAATTCAATCATCTCAACAAGAATTATCAACTATTCATATCTGAACTCCTTATTATAATCGGTTATGTTTTCAATTCAATGTTATCATCATTATATTTATGATATGTTGTCTTGTCGGTTTTTTAAGTGTACCGTATTTAATAACATTTTGCCCTTTGGATTTTCGCAACATAACGACTATGATAACCTTTGATGAAACTTTCAAGTAATTTAAACACGTCATGGAAAGTAAGAGATCTTGTTTTTTCAAGTGTCTCCTAATCAGACTTTTTTTTTAGATGAAAAGAGGTAATGCGAAATTACAGAAAATAGAGAAAAAACTGAAACTTTCTTGGAAAAAAATATTACGTTGAATCTCTCTACATTTTGAGTGTTTTATTTTTAATTAGTAGAAAGAAAGGAAGAAAGAAAGAAAGAGAGTGAGGGGGGTAAATAAGATAGTTCGTTTGATGTTAAATGTCTCTTTTCATTCAAATGCATTCAGTGACGCTTACTTTTAACTTCTTTAGAGAATGGCTTCTTCAAAACCAAATATCCTTTTATGGCCGTGGTGCGTACATGATATCTGTAAAACCGTACAGAAAATCGACTTTACTGGAGAAATTATAAAGAATCTATGAGTTGTTAGCTGTTAGGACAGAATGTTACTGAAAATGTTGTGCTAGTAAATACAAATAAATTGTCATCGAGTAATTGAATAGGTGAAATAAGAACAGGAAATAGTCCATATTTTGGTCAAATTGAGTTGAAATAGCCATTTCGTTCGTCGCAAAAGATAGAAAAAAAGAAAGGAAGGGCACTAACTTGGTGATGTACCTTTGATTAAGTCCAAAAACCAAAACATTTCTTCTTCGTAACGAAAAAGCATTTCTAATGGTATTATATCGCCTTAGTGCGAAGCTTTACAAAGCAATGGTATTATAAATGCTTTTAGCTTTTACATTCCCATTTATCTTACATTGTTTTGGAATTATTTTAATAACAGTTATATAATATACCTACTCTTCTTGTTTGCTATTTGAAAATATGTCTGTTTGTGAATATCATTGTAAATTCAGAACATAACACAGTATTTCATAATATTTCAGTATTTCACAGTATTTTGTACTATTAATTTATTGTATATTATGTGCGCAAAAACTCATTCATTAATAACTGTTTTTCACTGCACGAATAGAAAGAAGCTTTAGACGAATTTTACACGTTCGTGTAATTTTATTGCAATATATCCATAGTATATATCCATATATATATATATATATGTAGAATACAAGCTAAAGCTACAAATATGTAACACAAAAGTATTAAGTATTAGACCTATACTTAGGTCTAAGATATAAATATATTTCTTGTTTTTCGGCTTGCCTAAAACTTGCTGTTATGGAAGTTCATGATATCAAATACTTATGATCAGTACAGGATTGCATTTACATTTTTAGAAACCCTATAATTCCAGCATAATGCTCTGATCAACAGGGGTTGTGTTGTTCGAATTGACATTTAGAAAGCTCGCGCTGGAAGGCCTAATTGAATAGCTGAGGTGAACAATGTTGTAACTAACAAAAGGCAATCGAAGGCAATCGGCCATATTGTATGTTCTTAGCTTACATTGTATTTTTCTTTTCTTTTGTGCAGAAATAATGGACTCTTATACATGCAGACACACGCCGCATGATTTACACATGTGCTTTTTATCTTTATTATAAGCTTACATCAATGTGGAAGATGATTTTCACCTTCACTATTTTTTCCTCCAAATAGTTAAATTATTTTGTTTTAAGAAGAGAGATAACATCATCACATGCAACTTGATAAAGAACTTTTATTGCAGTCGTAGCAATTTTCGTGACTCTTACAATGTAATAAACGTTACTAATTAATCTCCAATGAAAGATGGTTATTTATCCTTTTTTTATTGCCATGCATATTCTTACTTACGAGTGAATTATGGTGAACCGTGAAAGATACATGTATTTTAAAATTTAGTCAACTAAAACCATCAGTCTCTTGTTGTTTTTTAAAATAGTAATATCATGTAAGTTGCTTCTTTTATCAAGTTCATACACGAATAATAATATATAATATTGATCAGGGAATCCAGGGATTCAGGAATATATAATATTGTTTTGAACTCTTACTTGGTCTCGCTCAGTCACACCAAGCGGATCATGAAATGGTATCGGGGAATTAGACTAGAGTCGCCGTAGGTTTAAAATGTTGAAAAATTCAATGTTAAAGTTTCAGAATTTTAATAATGCAATTTTATTAGTTGAAATCGGAATCACGGAGGAAATGGGAGATTTGTCCAAATTTTTTAAATGGATTCATGTATAATGTTACACAATCATAATCCACTTACATTGTGGTAAATAGTAAACTGAACGGGCATCAATGATCTAAAATTCGTCACGATTCAGAGAGTTCTAAATCTCGTCAGGTTCCTTAGAGAATATTTTAAGAAAAATTGAAAGGGCAGGAGTAGCTACCAAGACCCTATTCTAGAAACCTTGGTAAACTTAATAAAAAACTCTAAACAATTATCAGTCAAAAGAAAGTGATACAGTCTTTATCAGTAAAAGTAATATGATTGGGAAATTATTTTCTGTCTAAGTTAGTCTTTCCACAATAATATCCGCTATTATCACTTCTAAAAGTTGCTATAAAACCAAATAATTCTTGTCAGTACAGATCATAATTACCTGCGAAATGAGAATACCTGGTATAACATTACAGCTCTCCCTCTCCTATAACGCTACGAGAAATTGACGCTAATATTCTAAAAGCATCTACAATAGCAATTGTGTAGTTGATACAACAATAGGTAGATGAAT
>JAGDQP010038958.1:0-17937 GCA_022664845.1 Lepisma saccharinum | reverse complement strand
CTCGCGTTGTATAAGTCCGATCGGGTTCAACGAGATGGCGTTCAAACGATGAGATTGCGTACTACAAACACTGTTCAGATAGTTGTGATGAGTTGACTCAGTGTTGTGTGAGCGCGCGTCAAAATGGACACTAGCAAAGAGAAAATACGCTATATTTTACAGTTTTTCTTCGATAAAGGCGAAAACGCAAGCCAGGCGGCTGCAAATGTGAATAGTGTTTATGGTCCTGATACTGTAACAGCCAATCACGCGCAATTTTGGTTTCGTCGATTCCGTTCCGGTAATTTTGACGTCAAAGATGTACCACGCACTGGAAGGCCAAGTGTCGAAAATGTCGATAAAATCATGGACATTGTCGCGTCCGACCGTCATGTAAGCACTGTTTCGATTGCCCAAGAGCTAAACATTGCACAAAAAACCGTGTGGAACCATTTGCATAAGGCTGGATACACAAAGAAGCTTGATGTATGGGTGCCACACGAGTTAACGCAAAAAAACCTCATGGACCGAATTTCCATCTGCGAATCGCTGCTGAATCGCAACAAAAGCGACCCATTTCTGAAGCGGTTGGTGACTGGTGATGAAAAGTGGATCACTTACGACAACGTCACGCGAAAACGGTCGTGGTCGAAGCGCGGTGCGCCGGCGCAAACGGTGCCCAAGCCAGGATTGACGGCCAGGAAGGTTTTGCTGTGTGTTTGGTGGGATTGGCAGGGAATTATCTACTATGAGCTGCTCCCCTACGGCCAAACCCTTAACTCGGAACTATACTGTCAACAATTGGACCGTCTGAAGGCAGCAATCGCCCAGAAGCGCCCAGCTTTGGCCAATAGGAGAGGCATTGTGTTCCACCAGGACAACGCCAGGCCACACACATCGATAGTGACTCGCCAGAAGCTCCGGGAGCTTGGTTGGGAGGTTCTTATGCATCCACCTTATAGTCCGGACCTGGCACCGAGTGATTACCATCTGTTCCTGTCCATGGCGAACACGTTTGCTGGTGAAAAATTCGCTTCAAGAGAGGCTTGTGAAAATCGACTGTCTCAATTTTTTGCCAATAGGGACAAGGGCTTCTATGAGAGAGGCATCATGATATTACCTTCCAAATGGCAACACGTTATCGAACAAAACGGCGCATATGTGACCTAAATCGGATCATTCTAACTATGGTAAGTCAAGCCTTCAATGTCATGCAAAAATAATGGATTACTTTTTACTACACCAGATATATATGACCAAGTTTTTTTTTTAAATATAGAATTACGACTAACCCCAACAGTATGTTCCCTGACCAACATTTAGGGCCAACTTCAATTTCACTTATCACCGAGACTCAGTATAATAATGCTAGAAACCCGACTGGAGAGAACAGTTGTTCAAAACAGTTGTTGCCCTACTATTCTGGAGCACCGACCTGAAGGTTGTAGTTATCTTGAAACAATTATAGAAAATGTGGAATTCTTCATGCCATAGGTAGTACTGCAAACTGTGGTTTGATATGGGGTCGCTCGGGTCTATTTATTAATAGATAAGAGGGAGTTATATCCATCAAAGGAAAAAGCAGGTAAATACCGTCATAACATGCGAGATTTTTCAACCAATGGTACTTCAGTCGATAGAGTGAAGACTGAAAAAGAATCTCGTAAATCATAAGCATATTGACCAGTTTTTTCTCCCTTGGTCGAAGTAGACCAGAGCTACCCTAAGTGTTAAACTAAACCTTGCCTATAAAGCAATCCTGTAACAAAAACTGTAGACTTATTACAAGTAACACTATTTCAAGTAGACACTCAGATCTAGAAGAGATATACATATTTAAAATCAGCCTAAAAACTGAGTTTGTGTGTAAAATATTAGGTGTCATCGGCCAGTGGTTGCAGAGAAATTGATTATACAATAATCAGATTCTTGTCTGTGGAGAATTATATAAAAGTGTTGAAATACCATTATATTTTTAAATTGCTGAAAGAAATGGAAAGCAAATACACCGTAATGGGTACTGGGTAGAAGGCGCTTCCTTGTGGAAGGTATGTTCTTCATGGCAGCCATCTTGAAGTCCGCCATATTGAAACTTGATTGATTTTCTTAAATGGGAAGGGGGTCGTGTAATATGTCATTCTGGGCTATAATTTTACGAGAAATACGTATTTGAAATCAGTTTTGCTATAAATGTAATAATGTGAGAGATAAGAGTATGTGACGCTAGCTTGGGGTAATGATACTATAGCCTGGAAACATCTATTTTGCCTTGACATAACGACAGTAATCAAACTCAAAAGCGTACAAATCCATATCGATAGGGCACTATACTCAGGAACAATCTGTATACATTTTGTTTCATTTCCGTCGTTATTTCGAGAAGAAATGAGTTGTATTGTTACATACTCGTATACATACACTTCACATACTCTTATCTCTCATAATATTACATTTACGAAAAAAACTGACTTCAGAAACGTATTTATCGTAAAATTCTAGCCCAGAATAACATATTACACGACCCGCTTCCTATTTAAGAAAATCAATCGAGATTCAATATGGCGGCCATGATGAATATACCTTCCACAAGAAAGCTCCTTCTACGCAGTACCTATTACTGTGTATTTGCTTTCCATTTCTTTCAGCAATTTAAAAATATAATGGTATTTCAACACTTTTATATAATTCTCCACAGACAAGAATCTGATTATTGTATAATCAATTTCTCTGCAACCACTGGCCGATGACACCTAATATTTTACACACAAACTCAGTTTTTAGGCTGATTTTAAATATGTATATCTCTTCTAGATCTGAGTGTCCACTTGAAATTGTGTTACTTGTTAGTAGAATATGGACACACTTAAAGCATAAATATCCATGGACCTACCGGAGCTGAAGGACACCTTGAACGACATATTGGGGTTGGACGACAAGAAAACGGCGAAGAGCGAAGCGAAATAGCGGATTCTACTCCATCACCAATTCTCCAGCAAGCCAGCAGGGGCGAAGATTGAGAGGTGACCAGCAAGAAGGCTTTAGAGCACTAAGCTGCTATGCAACTGACACCTTGTTCAGCACTACGAGTCATAGATCAGGAGAAGGTTACAAGATAGAATGTCTTAATAATACTACAGAAATCTGACTTGAATTTGGTTGAGCTTACCAAAGTAACAACCAACTTCGAAGAGCAGAATTAAGCATCAAAGAGAATGTTACCATCCAGTGCAGACAGTTAGTACCGAAGTTGGAAGAAAAGTGGGAAGTCAGTTTTGAAGAGTAAAAAGCGCGCTTTGGTTCTGAGGTCACGAAGGAATGGTCCAACGCGCCTATTGGACTTTGCGCGGGATTTTCTGAAGAGAAACCAACAAGACTAAAATAAAGAAACACCCTACTCTCAAAAGGCAGAGAATACCCGAGAAGGACAAGCAGACACCGCCACCCGGACGTCCCAGGAGATAAACCATTGAGAAACTGTTGGAAATACAGCAATTAAAAAGAAAGGAATTAAAACTACAACATGAAAGCACCGTCCTCTTCAGGACCAACGAAACGTTCTGGAAAGCGAGAACAAAGACAAAGGCTTATAATAAATGAAGATCCTTTTCCAGCCAAAACTCCCACAAGTTGCATAGAAAAGAAAGAGGAAAAGAGCAGACGCACAACCAAGAAGTCAAAATGAATGATTCTCTCATTTACAACATGACAAAGAAGAATGTAACTAAATATGAAGTAAAAGTCTTAGACGGCGAATTTTTCGTTCTTTCCTACACCTAAACTGATTTTTTAATCCTCTTGGAACCGTTAAAGATTTCAGGTAAAACTTTGATATTACCAGAGGGCAATGAGTGAGACAAAAACAAATTTTCAGAAATAAAAAATGACCCTCGCAAAATCAAAGGGAAGTGATTTGGAACCAGACATATTCATTGTATATAAGAGTATGCTGTTCATCTACAGGAGACGATGTTAGTACTCCTTAAAATCAGAACAAAACGAAGCCTGGCCCGAAAACAAAGACCTGCAATAAACAAACTTAAATCAAGATCAAACATCAAACCCACAGAATAACTAGTGGGGGGTAGCCATCCTAGGAAAACAAGACTATGAAGAAGATGCATTACTACAACCGAAAAGTAAAACATTCAAAAATAGAATAAGGGAAATAATTAAAAAAGAAAATAAATTCCAAGACCAATTAGGGAAACAAATGATCTGAAAATAGAGTTTAAAGGGAAACCAAGAAGCTAGATAGAGTAAGGTCTATTGTATATAGTAAACTGATAGTAAACAGGAGGTGCACACGTAATGCACCCGAAGTGTATATAAGCCTCACATACGAAATATATAAACCTGTGTCGTAGATAGTAAGCAAGCACGGTAAACTGATACTCACAAAGAGAACTCGTATTTACATACACATACGAGATACGTATATGGGAGGTTGATGCACTACATTCGTCAATGAGACAACAAATGTAGGGGGTGACTTCCTCAAATTGGAGAATCTCTTAGCAAATGTGAATGGAAGGTCCAGGCTAGATGCCTTGCCCAATACTGTGAAATATACAGGAATCGGCGTCGTGATTGCTGAGTCTGAGTTTGCGGGGTCAATCATAGATAACCTTTCACGACATGCAGCGGTTCCCACCAGATTCAATAAGGCCAGCCAGCAATCATTCGAACAGTAGAGAATCCAATAGATCAGCCTCTTGGGCAAGCTTCCTCTGGAATTGGGCAGTCACTTGTGTGAGGTTTACAGTCTCTGCTATAACTGTGATGTCAATTCTTGCGTTTTTCTAGCTTTATCGTGGGGCGCTGAAATTTTTATTATATTTAATGTAATTTGAATAAAGGACCAAGTGCTTTTGACTACATTCCGTCGATTAATGATAATAATTTTCTCATGATATTTCCAGTGCAGCCAAATTTCAACACTACATCAAACTTTCCTCCTCCTCCTCCTCTCTCTCTGCCTTTCCATGATAATAGTTTTCTTAGTCGAAAATGGCTTATCGAATCTCCATATCAAAGGCTAGGGTTTAGTTTTTCTTGGAGGATGTATCTGAAAATTTAGGGGCAAGTTGGGAAATCCCTGCGCCCGCAATTAAGATATGGTGGATACCGGAGAAATTCGCCGCGGACCAAAACCAGCCCTGCTGCCTTGCAGTTAGAAGAGGGATCTACAAAGACTAGGAGAAGAGAACCCCGACAGAAAATTCCTAGTCCTCCAGGTTGAGGTTGTGCGTAGGGCTAACCCTATCATACACACATACACACACACACACACAAAAAAAGAAGAAAGGTTCAGAAACAAGAGCCTCGGAATAGGATGTGAAGCCGTCAAGTGATGGAAGCCAAATCCCACGCAGGGATGTAGAGCTGCATGTAAGGTAAAGTATTAATTTTTTCCAGAAAATTCCAATACGGATAATTTACTGATTAAATGATGTCGTAAACAGATCCTTCAACCGAACGTCTTCATTATACACATCGCGGGAGAAAGTAAGCAGTTACAAACTTCTTTTTAACTCACAAAGCGACCTCTCAGGTACCGGATAAACAAATTCCAAATGTTTGACAAGAGCATAAGCAGAGAAATACACAGCAGACATATTAAGTGCAATCGTTGACGAGTGCTTGTAGTAAGGTGCAACTTGTAGCGTGGTGCACTCGTGGAATGGTAAGGGGTATAACTCCAAGGTCTTGTAAATTGAAAGGTCTGGATTTGATTCTCCGTGAAACACCTCAATATTTTTTTTCGTAAGATTTTGTTTCTGCTCAGTAGTTTCACTTGGTACATTTACCAGAGCATTTGCGATGAGAATATTACAAGAATATTGTAACTTAGAATTTCAAGAATATCCATAGAATATTCTGATAATAACTCCAAAGTATAATTCATCAACGCATATTCGTAGCATTTACGTCAGGTATCCAAAAGAAATACCCATAGCATATATTCTCATACTGGACTTTTAGATGTGCGTACAATATTCTACACATATATCACCGATATCCTAGAAGTATTCCATATCCTTACGGGAATATTCCATTTTTGTAACATATTCTAGGAATAAACCGATGCTTGTAGTTGTGAACACTTCACTGAATGCCTTGCTGCCATATAAACAACAATTGCGTCATATACAGTCATTGGACGCGTATATACCCACACAACTTCAAGACCTTGTGGGGTCCAGGAACGTTAAGAAACCGCTGTTACCAGGACGAATGAGGAAGTTAGTCGTTATTTAGTTGGTGTTTAATATTATGGCATTTCAGTTAAGTTATCGCTGTTGTTGATACGAAATGTCATTTCGAATAGCATAGTATGTTATTATGAACCTTATTGTATTCCTTTGCAGGAAAAGAAGCCGGAGGATTTTAGCAGGTACCTTCCTCGCGAGGCGGCCTTCACCTTGAAACTGTCAATGATGAACCAGACAGTGGAGCAGCTGGATCATTCGATTGAAGAGTCCATCCAGGATGGGAACAAGTTACTCTTGAAATTGACGAGTTTGAAAGAACAAAATGAACGACTTACATATGAGTTACAACGCGAGAGAAGAAGAGGCAACTGTCTTGTAGGTAAGATCACATCCAATAGAGAAATAAGATGGCTTTTCTTTTTCTGGAGATCCGCTTGTTTCATTAGAGAGACGGGGTATTGAGGCGTCTGTCACCCCCAGCGTCACCGTGCTTCAAAATCCCTTCTGCCGCGCAACAGTAAAATTTAGTTTATGGTTTCCTTTGACCAGCATCGCCACTTACTACCATAGCCGAAATTCTTAACCGCACTCTGTACATTAATACTCAACGAATGGAAACAGCTTTGTGGAAGATTTGTCAGTTGTCATTTCAATTGACTCCGAAGCTCGGAAATGAGATTCAAGGGTTTCGTACAACTGTTCTGTATCAGCCTTGTACTTACTCCCTGTAACAATTTTTATAATCAGTTCAAGCAACGAACTCTCTAGTATCGTAGGACTCGACTAGCAGCTCCTGCCTAACAAACCTATTCTGTAAGTTATCAAATACTGTAATTTTAAGCTTGCGTAAAAACTTTCTAAGCCTACTATTTCATGCGCTCTTGATCATCTAATGGTAGACTGTATTGAGTACTGGAACTAATTACCTTCTTCCATCTGTCGTTTGATTTGGCTCTAAAAACCCAACAGTCTTATTTCACCTCAAAATTTTACAGTTCGATTTCTGGTGATTTCAACTTTCTTCTCAAAGTTGCTGAAGGATCTGTTACACTTCCACTAATACTCTTTTCTGGTACTGATTATTTATATTAAAAAAATCATTTGCACTTCAATGTGCGCGCCATTCATTTTCCTTGTATTCTATCTGAACAAAATCTCGGGCAAAATTAAAATATGTTTTCTCGAATCTTGAAACAGAATTTCTTTTGCTTGTATATTTAATTCTTTTAATTTGTCTGCTTACCTTTCTCCGGTTGCATATTTTGTCATCACGACCTATCATTCACTTGTTCTATACAACATTTGTATCTGTACGCTCGGCTGAAAGACGTTTGTACTACTTTTCTCACTTAATCGAGAACCCAATGCATACTTTGTAGAAAAAAGTAAAAACATTGGCTTTATGTTACCTGCAACTATGAATAACGTCGGGTCACCATAATATTAGGTTTTTGCGCATGAAATTCCGCCCGAGATGCATCATGTCCAAAGACCAAAAAATGAAAAGTACAATACCTGTTTAATCAAGGTAGCCGCCGTCTTTAGCCACACACTGTTGCCATCGCTCAGCCAACGATTGGACTCCGTGGCGAAAGAAGTTTGGAGTCTTCGATGCGAAGAAATTCTCAACTGCATGTTACACCGCCCGCACTTCATGAAAAGTCTTCTCTGCCAAGAAGTAATCGAGATACCGGAAGAGATGGTAGTCAGTGGGAGAGAGATCGGGGAATACGGCTGGTGGGGAAGGGTATCATACTGCACCCACTGGAGAACCTGCGCCGTTCTTTGAGCAACGTGTGGGCGGGCATTGTCATGCAATAAGAAGACACCATGTCTGTTAACGATTGTTGGATGTTTGCGGCCAAGTTTGTGGTGTATTTCATGAAGTTCAGCACTGTAACTATTTACAGTGAAGGTTTCACCTCGCCTGAGAAAGACATAATGGATCACTTCCGTCATGGACCACCATACCAACAACAAGAGATGGACAGGTGGTTCAGAACACCGTCCTGGACGCTGATGACGATCCAGTTGTCCTGATCGTTTAGGATTGTCACTGGAGATCTATTTTTCAACTGAAGTGACAATCCGATGCAGGAAACCTTCCTGCTTATTCCTTACACTCAGCAAACTGCATAACTCCAGACGGCGATTCTTGTTGACCGATGTCAAGTCATGTGGCAACCATGAGTTCAACATTTTCACCTTACAGATCTCATGGATTCGCCGACTAATAGTGCTATGATGTACACTTTTCCGAGGGTGTTCCACGGTGTTCCTGAGTGGCTCATCCGAACATGATGTTGGTCGATGCCCACGGGGCTCATTTAGCGATGTTCAGTCACCCGAACGAAATTTGACAAACTAAAGGCAAATTGTGCGTTCATTAGCCATTCCTGTCCCAAATGCACTTTATTTTTTTGTTTTTTTATTTTCTTTTTGACTTGCTGTACAGAATTCCCCAGTTTGAATTCACAAAGAAAAATCACTCGCAATTGTATGCTCACCATGGTGCAATTTTATACATTCCTGTTCAACAACACACTGTCTCCTGACTATCAGGGTATCCCAGCATGTTTGCTGGACGTATACAGAGTTTGTGACAGACGCGTGACCCCAGTCGATCCCTGTATTGTGTTACTGAGGTGCATTTTCCATCAGGCGTCAAAGCGATCATTTCATTCACACCAACCCCATAATATTGTTGCAAAGCAAATAAAATACAATTTTATCCCTTCCAGTGCAGAAAATAATCATCACTATGTTTATTTTCTTCATCCAAACCAAGAAACAAATGACAAACCAAAAGCAGCATTTCATCTTTTGACTGTACTCCTTACAATGTCCATTTCCGAGACGATTCTTGTCCAAGTTGCACAAATTTGAGAAAATAAATAAGATACAAAACTAGGAAAATATTGTAGATGCGTGTATTTAAAATTATCGAAGAAGCTTGAAAAGTTTTAGTTTAAAATTACTTTTACTAACTTTAAACAAGGTATATTTTTAATTTTAAAAAGGTTAGAAATGCTGTGTATATGATACCTTTAGGAAACAGGCTATTTATAAATCTGTGACACGACCGTTGTGTACGCATATTTAACTATAACACAAAAAGATATCCATAGTATTTTAAGTAAATTGCAGATCGCCATCTTTCCAATATCTTCTAGGGTTACCACTATCCTAACCTTCGTAGTCTACATCGGTTAGACTCCTGTTGATTCTCTTTGTTGGTTTTGCCTTGTTTACTGCACTTCTAACCAGGGCTGTAGCCTCAGCATTTTCACATGGTATACGCCATGAATCTTTAAACAGAGACTAAATTATGTGTGCATCAAATTTTTAATTTATGTTTTATTAAATATACGGATGGAATAATTTAATTTCTACAAAAACAAAATATGCAGAATGCTTAGATTACCATATATATATTCCACTGATACAATAAGAATTAAATTATATG
Source organism: Lepisma saccharinum (assembly GCA_022664845.1). Lineage (NCBI taxonomy): Eukaryota > Metazoa > Arthropoda > Insecta > Zygentoma > Lepismatidae > Lepisma > Lepisma saccharinum. Next base: position 8,280 of record JAGDQP010038958.1, on the reverse strand, counting down.
CATATTTTTTGCGTTGAGGGAAGGAAAAATAATAATGTTGTTCAGGCTTTTGCATAACTACAAAATATCTGCATCAGTTAACAATCAGGTACAGTTGAGACTTACTTGTTTAACTCGTTATGAGGATTACTCCATACATCGAAAAGTCAATCTTCTACCTTCATTTTGTAAACATAAATTCTGTTCAATTTGAATTTGAATTTCCCATCATTTGATAGTTTCAATCTCAAACAGAATTCGGAATTCGTAAAATTTTACTAAACTTTCAGCCGATAATTTGGTTTCCAAAAATAATCTAGGTCTGGCGAGAAAACAGCTAAATTGGCTTCATATTTCCGCAGGTAAGTCCGAACTCCAACTTTGTTTTAACTTGGAGAGTGGAATGTGCAGTGACATTTTGAAAGCCTTGCTGGAGAACAAACGTCTACTGAAAGCGGCTCTAGAAGAAGGGGAATGTAAATAATAGCTCTAACATGGATACATTGTGAAGAATTTCACTACCAACATAAGCTAATGAAGCATAATGATGCTAATGGTCCTGTTGTAGACTGTTTGGATGGTAAGGGTAATCATTACTCTTTAAACTACGCTTCTATTTTTCTGTTTTATGCGTATTTATTACCTCAACAATTACAACAAAATGTAGGGGAGAGTGGTACACAGTGAGACATTGCGATTTTCTCTGCTCCTTTCAGTTTCTAACACTAGATGTCAGGCCAGGAGGGCAGTGCATTTGACGTCATTCTTTTGATGAATTGGGTAGGTGATAGTACGTATCTGTCTGAAGTTGCAGGTAATTTTTAGTTGTTGTTTTTTTCGGGTTTGATAGTCACTATTACTGACCTTTTTTTATCGAATTCTCTGAACGCTCGCTATTTTGTCTTCTAATTTATCATCATGCATGCCACCTTCAAAATACGTATCTTTTCAATTAGAGAAAAATATATTGAAAGAGTACGGCTGTTTCTTGTGACTGAAACCGCCATTTTTGTAGAACCTTATTCAAGGTACACAGTGAGACAGTGTCTCAGTGTGCACCATGTTGAAAGAAGACACATAATCCGTAATATTTAGAGCACTGATGGGCAAAGTAGAGCTCCCAGGCTAGATCCGCCCCGCGCAAAGAATTTTAATAAAGATTATTTTCGTTGTTATAGTCTTTGTTTTACATTACTTCACTTCGTTGCTTGTTTCGTTATTTTCTTCCTGTTTTGTGCTTGAGAATGACATATCTTTCTAGACTCAATTCTTATTTGTTTAGCGTATTTATAATCGCTAAAATTCCTTTTTGAAAAGTTTACAATCTGGAATTTATTTATTATTAAGTTTCAGATACAGCTAGAATTGCCATTTTAGATAGAAACAAAATAACATTGGAGCAAACTAAATAACATTACTACAAACTAAATAACATGAAATAAAATTTTAAACAACACATAACACAGCAATTGATATCAATAACATGACGATTATAATACACAAAAGAATAACTCAGATATTGGTACTTAGCATTCGATGGAAAGTGTTTTCAGATCCGAAAATACCAATATGTGAATGAAGATTATTGTACATAATTACTAGTCTATGGAATAAGGAGCGCTGCAGTATACTTAGCCTAGGCGTGGCACAATGAAGGAGGTTATTCGCAACGGAACACGGAAGTAAAATTTAGATATCAACTCTCCAGTTCTAAGATTCCCGTTAAGTATCTTGTATAAGTACATCAAATCTGCCAGCTTGCGACGAGAAGAGGGTACGTGGAGACCAAGAACGGATAATAACTCTGGTTTGCTTAAGCTATGTACTGATGGTATTCTTCTTTTGACTATAGCAAGAAAAAAGTTCAGAACAGAATCAATATGAGATAGATTAGAAATACTAGCCATGTTCCAAATTGGGGAGCAATATTCAATTTTAGGGGAGATGAAGATTTTGTAAAACATACTCAATGAATGAAGGTTCTTAATTTCTGTGAATCTATAGAGAAGGCCAAGTAAGAGCATAGAACTGTTAGTTATAGACGTCACGTGATCAGCAAACAAGTTTTTCGTCAAATACCACTCCAAGGTCCTTTTGAGAAGAAACTTTAGCAATAGGATTATCTTCAATGATATAGGCAGATGGGATTTGATTCCTCTTTAAAGAAATAGTAAGAAAAGAAGATTTGGAGGGATTTATTTTCAAGTTCCACGCATCACACCAGTCTAAGAGGTCAGAGATGGACTTTTGGAGATCAGCAACATCCTGTAATGATTTGATTTCTCGAAATAATTTACAGTCGTCAGCAAAAAGAAGAATTTTGGTTTTAGATGATGAGAGATAAGATGGGAGATCGTCCATATATAGAAGGAAAAGGAGTGGGCCCAAAACAGTACCTTGAGGTACACCGGAGAGAACGGGAACAAAATTAGATGATTATCCAGAAAGAACAACACGTTGTTCGCGGCCAGTGAGATAGTCTCGCAATAATGAAAGGAAGTTACCATGGATATTGAATCGGTGAGTTAATTTATAAAGAAGAAGATTACAATCAATTCTATCGAAAGCCTTACTAAGATCAAGATAGATTACATCAAGTTGTGTGTTATTGGACAGGGATTGGGTAGCATCAGAGAGTAGCAAGGACAGGTTGGTAACAGTGGAACTACAAGGAAGAAATTTTGGGTAGAAATTTTAATTTCGTACTAAGGGAGGGGCTCGGGACTTGCTTTAGATAGCACCTGGACTTGTGATATGTGATCGAACCCAATTTAACCGTATTTACTCGGCACAAATTGAACTTTTACAGATGGCAGTTACCTTTAGTTCCTATTATATTAGATTAGTTTCTTTCTTGTTATAGTTAATTCAAGTAGTTTTGGTTCATTGAATCGTGAGATAGCAGGGAGTGACCCACTGTGTACCATGTGTGGTACACAGTGAGACAGTGACAGACAGGTCATTTTGGGGTCATTAGAAAAAAAACCTTCAAAGACTTTTATTACAAAAATACCTGAGATATCTATCTAAATCTGGGATGTTTGGTTTTAGTCATAATTTTCACACAGATCCACATAAACGTTCCAGAGAGAAAAAAAGTATCTCACTGTGTACCACTCTCCCCCATACGGTTAATTAAAAGATGGATACCTAATATTCTCAATTGTGTTACCCTTTCATATTGCGCCAGCACATTATTAACTTTTGGGGCAACGCACTAGCCGAGCTGGCCTACCGGCTCCCATAAGATCACCGAAGTCAAGCAGCTCTGGGTCTGGTCAGTGCTTGGACGGGTGACCGTTGCAGTATACTCCAGATGGTGTTGCTGTGCGGCGTCCACCCAGCGTCGTGAGGCCAATTTGGGAAGCTACTTGAATAAAGAGGTAGCGGGTAGCGAACTCCGGTCATGAAAACCGGCATTAACGGCGAGGAGGAGCCGAGATGCTGACCACATCTCACCTCTATGGCATGAGTGCCAAAGCCGACTGGTAGGCCTGGACCCTTCATGGGCTGTCGTGCCACGGGGTTTGGTTTTGGTTTTATATTATTAACTTTTGCAGGATCCCACCCATTAAAGGCTGAACATATTGAGTTTTGAAAATTGACTTTAGCTTCACTGACTCTACAGTACATTGAGAATGTATCTTGTATGAATTCTAGTTTCTTGTAGGTCATACAATCTATTGTTACATCATCTGCAAAACAAAATACATTGATATTTTCAAAGTCATGAAGGGGTGAGTCTCTATAACTTAATAAGTGTTAATTAACGGTGTTAATGCTATAGAATAAAGCAACATCGAGGGAGGACAACTTTGTTTTACTGAATTTTCTATAGGAATTTGTTGAGATAGGTAACTATTAGTTTGTAATTATGACGCAGTCTTACAATACATCATTCTTTATGATTTAATAAAATGATCGTCAATATTCATCGCTTGTAACACTGCATACAAATAGCGATGATCTAGCACATCAAAAGCTGTAGCAAAATCTATGAAAAAAATAAAAACTGACATTTTTTTAAATCTATAGTGTGCACAGAGGTCTCTTATACTACACAATCCAAAGGAAATATTAAACATTTTTGACACTGGTGTTTGGTGCTGACCCACAAGTCTACTGTTTGTTTAGTCTTGGCCCCCGCCGTTGCTATGGTAACCAACCGGATGTGGCGTCAAGACTTTAGTTCTCCATAGATACACTCTGAATGAGACATGTTTATTGAGTTAAAGCTCGATTGACTGTTGTCTTCAAACTTTGTCTATCACGTGCATATATACCTTTTCTCTTTCTCTTCTTGTTGACTGAAAACTCTACCGTGTTGCCAGTCAAAGTCACGTTGTTTCCATTCAATTCGTCAGACAAGCTACTAACACTACGCGTCATGGTCAGATTCTGAAAATTCTTGTTGCTTTTCCTCTCCAATCTGTTTTAACCCCTCAGCCAGTCATTCAACTGCGAGAGTACGTCTTAGAAATGTTTTATTTCGTCTCGTGACGTACTTGAGAACAACGTTCAAAGATTTCTCGTACAAATCTTACTCCTGACGTCTTCTGGTGTCTTTTTCTCATAAAAAAGTTTTCAAGTTTTCTTTTGTCATTTTTAACTAAACGCAACCCGATAAATGTCACAGTATAGCTTAGTCTTTCGATAACCTCCACAGTAACAAATGGCGGAGAACAAAGTTGACTAGTACCCATGATGCATTGTAAATCACTCTAAAGAGATGAGAAATAAACCACTCTAAAGAAATAAGAATTCGCTCTTTCAAGTTTGAAAAATAAATGAAATCCAAATGCATCAGAATTCCATCTAGAAGAAGCACATTTTCCATCCAAAGCGAGAGCGTTTTGTCGAAAACCACTCCTTTCGAGTAAAAATTTCGCTCTTAATGGAGTGCTCGCTCTTTCCGCTTTCAGAAGAGTGAATTGAATATTCAGTTCTTTTGATTTAGTGTGTAAAATGGGATTACCAGGAAAAGAAAATAATTATAACACATAATAATGGAATATATGCAATTTGATACAAGAAGCAAGTTGGTGTAAATCATTAATTACCGGTACATCAAGAGATTTTCAGTTAATGATGTAAGAAGAGGTTTAAAGACACGGATATTATTATGGAAATCTAGCACACGTTGAAACCTAAGCTCCAAATATAAAATGTGGGCATTCTTTAGAGCTCATCGGAGTGTGTAAAGCATGCTAATATCTTTAATTTTGTGCATTGCAAGTACTACTGTCAAAATGGCGATTCTGATGTTGAACATGTATTTTCGGTAATGGAAATTTTCTTACGCGTCATACACGGTTATTTATATTTGTACATGCAATCGCGTGTGCTCCTCTCTTCTAACACAACCAGGATTACTATTATGTTAAAGAAGACCTGTATTCTATTAGAAAGTAGAAGCGGATACATGCTAAAGGCTAAGGAAAAATATATTTGTTATTGAAAGGAACCTAACCTAATGTGAACGTGCAAGTAATTCAGCAAAGTTATGCAAATTTTCGGAAAACAGTACATGTAAATAGTACCTGACTATACAATAAGTTACCAGCAAGTTTAAGGATATAACTGATGGTCAAATATTTCGGAAAACTCTAAAAGAATTAATGTTAAGCAAAGCGTACTATACTGTGGAAAGTTTTTTTAAATGATAGCTCTATATAATATGTTAAATCTAATTGTATTTTGTGCCTTTTGTTCTTATATGTGTTTTTTTATGTGACAACTGTAATGCTTAACTGAGGTAGAACCTCTAATTGTAAGCAAAAGACAGGCAAATAAATCATTATCATTATCAACAGGCATTACACGAGTTCTTATGTAAGCTAATCTAATGTTTTGTCTTTGTTACCATTATTTTTTCATGCATGAAGTTCTCTAATTAAAAGTTACTATAGCATTTTGTCTTTGATTATTCTGCAAACTAATCTCAATTCAGATTATGGACGTAAGAATATAATTGGACTAGTAACAAGCAATTCACTCAATGTTATAAAAATGGGACGGCTGAGAGTGCAGTTTGTCATTCCAACATGGCGGATGGCGCATACTTCCTGGAAAGGAAGCAGACGATATTGGGAATGTGCAAATAATTATCTAAATTTGTCCTTAACTAGTAATTATTATAAAATAAGTGTTATTGCAATACACTTCCTTCTCAAGAGCAGTGATCATTCAAATCTTGAAACCTGGTATTATTTCACTATTATTATGGAAGAAAAAAATTTAAACATTGCTTACCTGTTTATCCTCACACATATCTCTTGGTCGGCTTCATCAGACGCAACCTTCACATACCTTAAAGCATTTCACATAAATTTAAAGTTTGTAATTAAAAGTGGCTCAATTAACATTACTTCTTGTATCCAGTTGCAATGTTTTGGTCAATTCAACATGGCGGCAAGGCGCACTTCCGGCCCATAAATGTTGGCTTGTTACTAGTCCTATTATATTCTTACTTCCATGATTCAGATACATCACAATTAAACAAAGTAGATAATCTTAATTTCTCTTCGCATTCTTCCTTCCAGAGATGTTTAATTTGAAGAACGATCCGAGAGACCCTCATGCGACGCTGCCAACGTATGACTTGCCAAAACTGCGCCACCATTCAGGTAATTTGGACAACCAATACGTGAACCTGCTTGGAGACTTCCATCAGTTGCGGAATATCCTTCGTCGTCGTGGAGACGAGATCAACAGGAAGAAAGCAGAAATGAAGAAGTTGTTAGAAGAACTTAAGGAAGTCCGTTGCACGCTAGTCAAACGAGAGGAAACGATTGAAGGCCTTTGCACAAAATATCTGGCACTCAAAAAGCGGAAGGATATGCAGGTGAGCTTGTGGGTGAGTACTCACAGTTTAGAACTCATCACAGATAAATAAATCGAAGGTTAGGATTGTATTTGAGACTAAAGAGGACATTAGATAAAAAGTATGATTCGAAAGCTGAATGGGTTGTGGACAAATTTGGGCTATGGCTAGACTAGAGTAAACAACCGTCCCGGGTTACACGGGACTGTTCCAGTTTGGATCCTCGAAGTCCCAGTTTGGTTCCTCGAAGGCAGACAGACCTTCCCTGGGACGCCTAAAGTCTCGGGTTTGTTCAAAATCTGTAAAACAGAATGTAATCATAACTGAAAAAATACATATAGCCTATGTATGTGTAAGAATTCAACTATCGTATTTGGGGAATCAATGGCGTATAGGAAATACATGTAAAGAGATAGAAATTTCAATTTTGAGCTGTAGAATTTCAAATAGAAACTAGGGTCAGTTATTATTTAGATGGAAACGTTATTTAATTCTAAACAATTTTCATAGGAAAAAACATTGTGATCATCGCAGTCGTTTGGGAGAGACAGTTGATTCAAAAGTTCGTCATCATTGGAAGGCGAAAATAGGAAGAAGCGTTCGTTTTAATCGATGGTGCTTGAAAACACATACAAAAGCAACAATAAATCATTTTCTTTTAAACTTGAATGTGCTTACTTCTTTCCGGTTTTCGCTCTCTGTATTAATAACGGAGTTGTCCTATGGTGCGGAACTTTTGAATCAACTGTATGTCCCAAACGGCGGCGACGAACACAATTGAAATTTGTATCTCCTTACACGTATTTCCTATACGCCACTGATTCCCCAAATACAATATAGTTGAATTCTTCATCTCAACGGTTACCATCTGAAGGTTTTTGTTTCAGTGTTCTACACAGGCCCGTAGCCAGCCGAAAACCTTAGGTGGGGGGGGGGGGTAGTCAATATATCAAACAGAATCCTTTGCGAAACAATTTCAAACAAGAAATGTGTGGTTGCATAACTTGCTGTACTTTTATCAGTAAAAGAGACTATCATTGCTCGGTTAGATGTCAGTGATTGTGTTTATCATCTGTACTTACACGGAAAGTCGTTTTATTCGCGCTTATTTCCATCCACATTTACTCCAGAGAATGTCTGGGAATCCCCTAATTCCTTTAGGCCATCCCTTGCGCATCCATTGCATAATTGTGGAATGTGCAGTTTTGGATAGAGCAGGTTTGAGGTCTTTGACAGTGCCATGCCGCCTCAGTTCTACTCTTAATGGTATTGGAATTATCAACCGTTAAATAGAGTTCATTTCCCCACACTTTCAGAATCTTAAGTTCGCCGAAACGAAGCATCTGTGCATCGTGGATGGTCTACATTTTTCTCTTTTATATCAGGAATTTCGTGAGGTGTGTCGGTGTTGTTTTACAGCACCCTGTATATATATTGCATTATCTCGCCGCAAATATCGCACATAGCTTTCGCCGATA
>JAGDQP010038957.1:0-17938 GCA_022664845.1 Lepisma saccharinum | reverse complement strand
TGTTGGGAGAGGAGAGGAGACGTGTTGGAATACTTATTTCTGACCTTCGATACTCGATACATTCTACAACATTGTTCTACAATGCAAATGATACTTATTTAATTAAAAGTAATATAAAAGTTAGAGATAGGTCGATACTAGAATTAGTCGATACTGGTATTTACTTTTGACCTTAGGTACTTAGTATTTTCTTCAAAATTGTTCTACCCCACACAGCACAGGTACACTCACGCTCAATTTTTTTCGCATGTCTTTATTTGACAAATAATATTTTTCTCCTTGGATTCGGACGTTCGCTTAATTGTTATACTTGTAAAGTATGTGAAAATGAATATTTCCTGAAATTTTGTCACAAAAATATTAATAAATAACGAAAATAGAAAGACAAAATTAAAAATTGAGAAATTGTCGAAAAATTTCTAAGTCAAAAAGTCAGATATTTGACAACATAGGGAAATTTAGAGGAAAAGAGGGGATTTTTTCTCTCTCTCCTAACAGTCCATATCTTAGTACTATCTGAAAATGAAAATAAAGAAATGTTCACTCAAATGAAACAATACGCAAACAAAGGTAACAGACATAATGCATGGGCCTTATAATCATGTGCCAGAAATTATCTTCCCTGTAAAGGAGCGAAAAAAGACATAAAATCTCGTTTAACTTTCGAAGTGAAGACTTTCAATCAACGATTCAGTAAGAAATGTTTATCAAAAAGCATTAAATCGCAACGCCCTCGTGTCGTAGTTGTTATTAGGCTGTGGACGTGTGGAATGAAGTGTCCTGAGGTCGAATCTCCACCCATCCCTAGTAATATTAAAAAAATAATAATAATTTTGAATACAAAACGGGATGATTAGCTTTTGTAGCTAGCGATTTGTTTCTTTTCTATGTTCTCTCATTGTTGATAGAATGGTCTTTCTTACATTACGAGTAAAAGTGTAAGTGTTTTGTATTAAATTTTACGAGACAATAAATATGTGCTCAGAACTGTATTCTCATGTAAGGTTTAGAAACAGGTCTTATGAATGTATGTGCTCCAAAGCAGTTGCACTTCTAATTTCTAAACATAATCCATATTTAAAATTAGTCATGCACATTACGTTTCAAATGCACAGTAAATATCAGAACATTATATGTATAAATATTACTTTTATGCTATGTATAATATCCCTATCTAACCCTTGATTTAGTTTACGAAATATAACAGTGTATAATACCTACATTTTTCTAGAATATCCTATTATTATTATTATTATTATTATTATTAATCATTTTATTATTAATATTATTGACGTCCTGATGGCTTTAATATTTGTTTGTGTGTGGTAAATCTTGACCCTGTGATCCAAGTGCGTACAATAGGCGGTATTTGCGAAATATAACTTACCTTAAAATCCGCCAGATTTCCATTAGAGTTGGAATAAAGAGGGCAACAAGCATAACTTAAGGGAGTATGAGAGCACTCAAGATGGAGACGTATTGTGCTGCTAAGGTTCTAGGATAGAATATTCATCTTATACACAAATGAAACTCGGGAATTGGACTGTGTATAAAACTAAATTTATTGCTTTAAAAGACAGATTCATGGGATTACTGAGCACGAACACAAATCACTGAAGTTAACTAAGTACCACTGAATATAACGTCACGATACTTAAAATAGACAAAACATAGACAAAGAGCATGCAATTAATTGGTTTTCTAGTAGATCAGATAGACAGAGCCGAACGTTGTAACATGATGTAGTTCTATATTTTCTAGCAAAGCATATCGGAGCTGACTTTGGTTTGTAGCGCCAAGTCTATAGTCGTAGTAGTAACGATCGATGGATACCAATCGAACGATCAATCCACACACCGATCACAAAATATCAAATATCAAGTTTTTATGTCAAACTCGATTTCGATGTTCCAATCACAGTTCACTTCTCAGTGATGTGTGTCCTCACAGAGCACCAATCACAATCGAGCCGAACTTTGGTCTTGCAGTGGTTTCTCGTACTTCGGCCCGCTGAGCATGTTGGACTTGAAATTGCTAGCCTAAGTTGGGCTTTGGCTCTGCTTCGGAAACTTGTACTTTGACTAAAAGAATGTATAATTCGTAACATTCCGTTCTGTCTATTAAATACGATATTTGTCTACATCTGTCTCCTTGATTCATGAATGAATTTCTAAATACAATTCTTTGTTGGAAACCAAACTACCTTTTACTTACAACATAATATTGCTTTTAATAAATGACTTTGTGGTTCATGGTTCGTGCCCTATTTCTGAAAACTAAAAACATATTTAATTTTATTGGACATTTACAAAATGGTTATATACATATGATATGCCGACATTACGCACGCCAGGAGGAAATTTCTAATACAGAAATGCCTCCAAAGAAAGGAATAAAAAATACCTGTGAGGCATATCACCCATCGTTACAATACATTAAAGAATAAAACTTAAGATACAGAAAAATTTTCATAAAAAAAATCCATTCTTCTGAAATAAGTGTTCGATACACAATTTTTGTAGGCTTTTGTACTTTTTAGTCGCATTTTCTTTTTAATATATCTTTTGAATTTTATGTTAGTTGTTTTTGTTTTTTGTGCATTAATATGTTTATAGTAAATATAAATTCAAAATATCGTAATTTTTACACTTATATGTATACAATATTCATTTTCCAATAGTGTATTTTTTCTCAGATAAATCTTCGTTAATATAGTTCATGTTTCGAGAATATTCGTTGAACACGATTTCTCACGAACTTGCCACATAACACACACACATAAAGTTTTGGACGGCGATCCTGTCCAATACAATGTCTTCTGGAGACGACAATTATTTAGTAAATACAAATGATGTAAATGCACAGTTCATCACAGAAGACAAATCGAGTCATAAGCTGCAACTCGTTGAAGAATACACACGATGAGCTTAAAGTTAATTCTATCTGCTGTTGGAAATCAGTTTCAATGAACATGTCAAAACTGATTTGGTGGTGTTGCTACAGTAAGATTAGATGGTTGACTTCACGAATGTCAATAAATGTAAACCAAATGTTGAGACAGAAACTAAATACACCCAATAATTGCAATTTCGTACACCAAGGGGTTGGTTGGCACACAAGAATATTTGCGAAGTTGCCTAAGCATCATAATCAGCTAAAACTTACTGTTTGGAGCGTCCAAGAGCACGATATACACAGTTGAATTAACAAAGGTGTAATGCCATGATAAACAAATTCACCACGCTTTCCATGACAGCTGCTGGGGAAAGTTCTATGTGCATGTTGTAAGACTGCAGGCAATGGGAGTGATGTCCAGATGTATGTTTGCTGAACCAATGTTGGAAACTGCTGCCTAACACCTACTGGTACTGGATGCTTGTATGTAGATTTAAAGAGATGTTGATTGGATCTCAGCTAGATGTCTGCTTCTGTTGGTGTAGACCTTAAATTGGTGTCAGTTCAAACTTGGAGAAGACCTCAATGCTGTCGCAGAATAGCTACTGTCGTCTGATCGCATGTATGTGTGTTGGAAAAAGAAAAACCTAACCTAATTTATTTAATAAAACGTCTATCTAAATATTTTAAAACCTATCTTTATACTTCATATTTTAAAAAAATGTTCTAAAATAATAAAGTTATATCCAATTGCTGAAAATATGAAAAAAAAAAATTGACTGAAAGAGAATGAAATTTTATAAAGTGACACAAGCTTATTATAAAATCAAAAAATTAAAAAAAAAGTCATTCAATTTCAAAATTATTATAAAGAGTTGAAATCCAATATTATGCAATATATGTGACTAAGTATGGCAATGCCAATTCAGTGAGTTTTGTCTAAAATTATATATATATATAATATACAATATATATATATATCATCAGCATCATCATATTCAGCCGTTTTCTATCCACTGCTGGATGAAGGCCTCCCCCTTTTCTTTCCACATATCTCGGTCTGCTGATATCCTCATCCATGTAGCTCCTGAAAAATGCTTGATTTCATCTACCCATCTTACATTTTATATATATATATATATATATATATAATATATATATATATGTATATAATATACAATATATATATAATAATAATAAATCACAGCCATATTCAATCCACTAGTGGATGAGGCCTCTCCCCGAAGGGAGGAGTTGCTCTACTACTCCCACGCTGACCAGACGGGTTGGGAGAGGAGAGCCGAAGCTCTCACTGTGATCGCCACTGTCTTTTATTCACAGCAGCTCCCCAATTGTCCTCACGATGCTGGGTCAACACCGAAATTTTTCAGCCCCCACCGGGAATCGAACCCGGGACCGCTCGCACTGAAGTCGAGCTCATATATATATATATATATATATATATATATATATATATTGTAATGCATGCAGATGGGAATCGGAATCCAAAAATTATATTTTATTAATTTCATTGTGTAGAAGTTGATATTCCAAGTTTAAGTTAAATATGATGTAAGAAAGCAATAACTTAATGTAGAATGTAAAGAATTGAACACTCATAAATAAATGTCATTCCTTAAACGATTGGCAATTTCTAGCCTTCGCTAGGTAAGAACCCGGGAAATGGTAGTTGCTGACTACGAAGACTGTTATATATTCAAGTCACATAACACCAAATTATATAATGACGACAATTCTGTCACGAGAGCTGCTAATTAGCGCATTCCTCAATGTAAACAAACGAAATTATAAAACCTCCGAAATTGAATGACAGAGTGCTCAGTGTGCTTCTGAACTCCTCAGAATTATATCTCTGAGTCTCTTGCACGATCTTTCGTTCTCCAGGACTCTAATACGTAAGTAGAGCTTCATGGTCTATCAACTGCTTGGGTCTAAGCTCTTCCTAGTCTACATCTCTCAAACTGGTTACGCATACTTAGGTTAGTCAATGACGGTTTGAAGTCTAAGCGCATTTTTTAAGGGTGAATTTGTCAACCGTAATTATGCTATTTTAATTTTAATTGTTGTATTTACATTTATGAAATCTAGACCAACCTCAGAAACTTTGATAGTCAGGATTGATTCCGGGATTTCTCATCCATGAACCACGAAGACTTCATGCATGGGTTATCCAGTAGTCAATAACCCGACCCAGATGTGATGGTAACACGCCAAGTGTCTACCGCCCGCAATCATATCTGGTCCATAATATTACGTAACAAATCGAGCTACGCGAACTTGCTCATCTTATTTGGATGCTAGATGAGGCCAGCGTTCTCGAGAAATCGCGGATATATATATATATATATATATATATATATATATATATATACACAAAAATATAAGCTAAATAAAATATCCACTGTTTCATAGGAATGATTCTGTTGTTCTAGTAATCTATTTTCCCGGTATTCGTTTCGAATCCGTACTGGACGAGCGGAAAGGAAAGGAAGATTAATATGAGATTCCTAATAGTAATGAATAGCGTATAGAAGTGGCAATCAGGTCTGTTTCAGACAAAGAAACCATATTAAAATATTGTCAAGAAATCCGTTAAAGGTGTGGCAACGGGTAAGGCTTAAATATCTATTACCCTATCGGTTATGCCTTGCAAAACACTCACTCAGAAGAGGAGAATCTACTGGAGTGTCTGCTAAAGAACGGTATCCAGTCGCAAGATCAAAAAGAATAGAAATAGTTACACAATGTGTCTGGTTCGGTAGTTCTTATATTGGCTAGGAATGAAATTGTTTTTATTTTCGACTGATCAATTTTCAGTCTGATCATAATCTGAAATTAATTATCAATAACGTATTAACGCATAGCCAATTATACGAAATAATGTGGGCGAAAGCAAGATTCGAAACGAGTTCAGAGGTCACTCTCAAGTTCAAATTGGGATAATTGGTTATAAAGATTATTATTATTATTATTAACACATAGACTGGATGTTACAACACATATGTGCTGCTCAGACGATGTATTCAAGTAAGAAATATTACATTAGAAGTAAATGACCCCACGGTAATAGAGAAGCACGGATGTGCATAACTCAAAACTTTCCACAAATTTTCTCGAAGTTCGAGCTTTTCGATATAAGACTATCAAAAAATAGTAGTCATAGTAAAACAAGAGGAAAGTATAATGTTAAACGTAAATAAATATTTCAAAATTGTCGCGGGATGAAAATTCGCCTTAAGTTTTCTCAACGCATCGCGTACCTGAAACTTTAGTCTTGTGATGGAAACTTTCGAGGTATTATAAGACAAGAAATTACATATAAACTTCTGGTTTCTCAAAAGGATTTGCAGAAATGTAGGTGTTGTTTGGCATATTGCCCCAAGAAATGTGATGTATTTCTTTTTTTCTTTTATTCTCTGTACAACAATTAATCCATGGGGAAGGAAAGAGAGAAAGTGATAGTACACATAATCCGATTCATTGAGAAAAATATTAAAAAAGTCACTTGAATGTAAATATCATTATTTCAAATGAAAGAAAGTTCTGTAAGCTGCTGCTACTGTTTAGCTAGCATTGAATCTTGAAGTTGCACTCTAAGCGAGAGATTGACCCTTGAGCGTCTGTATCAGCGTATTTACTATTACGTTCATTCATTCTCGTAGGATGCTGACACGAAATTGTATACGACTTTGACCTGCGAACGCGTGGAATGTTTTCAAAATAAAAAAAAAGAATATGAGATCTTACAGCTGTTGCGAAGGATTATCAGAAGAGTCGCTAAATGATTTTAAATAGTACGGCTATGTTTTTAGATCACGAAATTGCAGGTAAAATAATTTTGTCAAAAGTACTAAATTGTTCCAAATTAGGTTGAACTTAATTAATGAAATTAATGATACTTAGAGAGAACAGAAAATGTTAGTGATCTGGCTTTGACAAATTGGTATCCATAAAACTATAAGGGTGTTTCTAAATTACTGTACTCAAACTTTAGAGTAGTGGACTCCAGTACGAAAATTTCAAAAAGATACTAACAAATACGGAACATGTATAACGTATGACCTTTGTTGCACACAAGTTATCCGTGAGTATAAATTCATTGAAGCTTTATCGTGTCGATCAAAGGATAGGTTATACACATTCTCAACTTTTGATTGAGACCCACATAAATAACGTAACATATCAATTTATTTATTTTGTAATTATTATACTATGAAAATATGATACAAGTAAATTCCATATTAACTCAAATTAATGAATTCGTATACGATTCAGTTGTTCTACATATTATGTATGTGAGTTGATTTTACTGATTTAAATGAAAACGTTTTAAAATAATCTCGTAAATTTACTTTAAACTAAAGCCTGAAGTACAGATCATAGCGCTGAATAACTACATATAGAAAAAATTGAAGATTCGCGGTGTATAGGGTTATATTTGATTAATATTTACAAAATTCTTGAGGAAAAGATGTGGAAAGATAGCTATTAGTGTGAAAAAAAAGTTGAAATTTGAGCAGTGAGTCCATGATCATTAGTTAAAAAAACATATTACTTGGCGAAAGGTATACGTATATCTCAATTCACATGATGGCGTATAATTATTTCATTATTACATACCATTATCCATGCAAATCCTTGCATCGGCGAGGCAGACGCCATCCTAAATGTCATTATTTCATCATTATCAATCTATTCCATTTGTCATTATTATCATCATATTAATTATTATATTCATCATCATTATTTGTCGGCCGAAAATTGTTATTATAAATTTGGGTACCCTGAAGAAATTATTGGACGTCCTTAGCCTAAATTAAATCTAGCGATCGCTTCAAGTTTGCAAAACTCATCATGGACCGAATGTCAAAAACGCAGAATGGATATATTAATATAAAACCCAAATTTTTAAACAATAATAATTTGGAAAACTTAACGCTAATCGTTCTCAGTCGAGTTTTTGGTGGACTGTTTGCCTTAATCTAATCGTTCATCATTCTAGGTGAAGCTAGATATGTAATCTTATAGGCTAATCGTTCACATATTGCATAATTTTCACTCATCTTATTTCTATTCGTTCAAGATCCAGGCTTATGCTCTAGATCATACGTCGTTGTAATCGCAATTCGTCGAACAGCCCTTAATTCGCACTATTACAACTTCTTTTTAAAAATGGAGCAATAGCTGATTTATCTCAACGTATTGCTTCCAAAATTCAAACCAGTATTTATATTTACGTGAATCGCATGTCGAATATTCCAGTTCAAAAAAGGAAAAGGGAAAGAAAAAACTACACACAACTTTAGATTCTTGACTTCTAACAATAAAATTTAAATATTTTTTCGTGAAATTTCGGAGTTTGAGGACAAATTTAGCTTTTAAGTTGTAAAGAAATGCAACTATTCGTCGACTTTTGAGGAGATTCGCGGCTAACGCAATATACTTTGAAACTATGTAACAAAATAATCCGAACACGGGGTTATATCGGTATAAAATATTCAGAAATCTTCTTGATTTTTAGTGCGTAGAAGTGGTAACTCTCGAGTCTTTCCAACTAATTCCTATGCAATTCACAGACTTCTTGTAAAAAACCAGTTATATGCGCTAAATACGTGATTATCGCCAAATATGTACACCAATTTTTAGTTCTAAAACAAGGTAAACGTAGCCGAATCTATCATTTTCGCGAGAAATAACATTTGAATCGTATACTAAATTCTAAATTTGACTTTCCGTGATTGTTCGTTACGAAATCATTTATAATGAATGCTGAAATAATTTTGGCTATTTTATATAAATAGAAAATTCTTAGAAATTTTGAAAACTTTACCATTTAAATATCATAAACTTCTGAAATCGTATGCACCTCACAGTACATCAAAGTAACATGAAACTCTTGCAAAACCCGATAGTTTGATTTATCCCACGGCTTAGTACGAAATCTCTTTTTTTTTACAATTGCAACCCATTATTTGTTCATGCCATTCAGTTTATTAAATCTACTATTTACAATATACTATAGTTATGACATGTAACAAATACGTTCATACAACTTGACTGACAGAAACTTATATTCTTTCACCGGTTCTAGGCATATTACACAGTACTTCCTTTGGCAAGTATTCTTTCAGGATTTATAATCCTAGTGGCACAGTAGTTTGTGACTATCAAGTCATCTTTATAGGCTCTTAATAAAATGCAAATATATGCGTAAGATTTAAATTTGAACCAAAAGTTAAAACTATGGCAAAAAACAAGCGTTATTACTTTTAAAATAAAGATAAAAAATTAAATTGGAACCTAATTTGGGGAACTGACTGTCCGCATAGTTAATTAAACACCCTCTTTCTAAGTTAGTGAAGCAGAGCGGTAATCTAACAAGTAACTCATACCCTGCTTCGCAGACGGTGAACCTGTATTTTAGTTACCGGTCCAATTCACCAAATATGCTGCAATCTTTACAAATAAGTACACAAACGTTCAAAATTTTCCAACTTGACTTTTTGAGAACAAACTATATCATATTTAAAGTTAAACTTTTCGCCACGAACAGGGAAGAAAAATTATAAAACTTCTAATTATATATCGAACTGCTACGGTTTTAAATTAAAATTTACGGGGAAACTGGTGATTTTCGGGGAAATATGGTTTTAAGAAAAAATAACGAAAACCTGACTTCAATGTAAGAGAAGTGCAAATACTAATTTGTTGAACACATCTTATAAAAAATTATTTATTGTGAAATCTATCCTTATGAACGTAAAACGTAGCACTTGAAATATTCTGACGTATTGGTATGGATTCAAAATTACATTTTGAGAGATAAAATTAGTCTAAATCAGAAGTTTGTCAATGTCATATTTTAATGGGGGAATTTTAATCCCAATTCACACATTTTGAGCTTGAAGCTAGTTCAGATTCTGTTTTTTCTGATACCGTTGGCTTCGGGTCATCAGATTCCCGTTTGACAAATCTGATATTTTTGGCTTATCGAGTATAACGCGGTGTTGGAATTCGCGTATTTGGTTCTCTGTTCTGTTGGCCATGTCTGTGATTTTGCTATATAGGACCACAATTGAAGTTGGCAAAAAATGGTCTCTGCATTGCCAAATTCGTACATGATGAGATATGACAGGTCTAGGTGAAAAATGTTGAAAGCGAGGCTTGAGATTTATAGCCTGCAAGCCTAACTGTATGGAGGTGAGACGATCTGGAATTCGCTTTTCAGTTTGTCTATCTATGGTTGGATGCACGTGAACCAAATTACAGACAGCATTTACTGACGGACATATTTGATTTTCTTTATCCTGATTTTCGGAAGGAATTTCTCGGTAAGCACGAGGCCGAAAACAGGAATTAACGGCTCCCATTTTCCACTTTATAAAACACGAATCTTGACAGAAAAAACTAAAACTGAAAATTTGCGAAACAACTTATTATAACGCGACGATTTCGGGATGGTAACTTGACTTTAGCACATAGCTTATTGCACTAGAAAATCCGACCGAACAGAAATTGAATTTGGAACGTAACCCTAATGATTTAGTAAGTCGTGCTAGACCTACTTTGAGGTTTCGAAATTTCCTAGCCACGGGATCAATTCCATATTGGTACCTAGAACACAGCATTTTCGGTGATAGTCGCGAGAAATGTCTCAACTTTATCTCAGATATATAAACCGGTGCTAAAACTTTCGTTTTATTTCTTCATTTCGTTTTATGACCTCTTGACGCCTTTAATATTTGTTTGTGTGTGGTAAATCTAGACCCTGTGATCCTAGTAGATACAACAGGCGGTATTCGCGAAATACCACTTACCTTAAAATCTGCCAGATTTCCATTAGAGCTGAAATAAAGGAAGCAAAAATCATAACTAAAGCGAGGATGAGCGCATTCAAGATGATAGAGACGTATTATGCTGCTATGGTTCTAGGATAGAATATTCATGTTATACACAAATGAAACTAGGGACTTGGACTGTGTACGAGACTAAATTTAATTCTTTAAAATACAGATACATGGGATAAATACTAAGCATCAATACAAGTCACAGAAGTTAACTAAGTAACACTGAATATAACGTCACCATACTTAAGATAGACACAACATAAACAAAAAGCATGCAATTAAATGGTTTCCAACTCACCTGATTCTTAAATAGTAGAAGAGAAACAGAATCTGGGTTGGAGTTACTGGTCTCCTACCAGACGCCTCCAGAGATGGTGGATCATAATGAAGGGAGTAAGCATCATCATTACCACTCTGAGGCTGAAGATGATGACATCGGCAAGGCTCAGAGATGATCAGTGGATGACTTCTTAAATGTCTACTTTTACTGCGAGGTCGTAGAGCTGAAAACTCTACACCGCTAAACTAAGTCAAGGAATAGTAACAGATGATTCATGGATTATCCTGTGGTAAAATTTTCGGAGGTAAACTGGTCCCTCATTTGGATCTGCGGGCGGGGACTGCTTTAGGGGGCTCCAAGAACAGTATTAAGAAAGAACTTAGAATAGGAACGTGGAAGGTACGAATATTATACCAAACGGGCGCTCTTCAGGTGGCGGTACGCGAGACCGAGAAGTCTGAGCTAGACATATTAGCGATACAAGAAGTTCGGTGGGAGGGTCAAGATTGTATCCAACAGGGAAAGTACACTTTCTACTACGGGGGAACACAGTCTCACAATTTCGGAACAGAATTCCTAATTAAGAACAGTATTCTTCAGGAGGTTCAGAATATAGAGTTGGTAAATGAAAGACTATCGTATGTTACTAAACGTCCACGATGGGGCAACACGGTTTTATTAGACGTTTATGGTCCGACCGAGGTGGCTATTAATAACGACAACGATGTATTGTACGATGAGCTAAAAAGTGTTTTTGAAAGAATGTTGAAGTATAATTCGAAAATTGTGTTGGGTGATTTCAATGCAAAGGTAGGGAGGGAAGAAAAATATAGACCTACTAGAGGCAAATACAGCCTTCACGAAAAGTCAAACAACAATGGAGATAGACTGATAACTTTCGCGATTTCAAAAAACCTACTGGTAAAGAACACATACTTTGAACACAAAGACTTACACAAATATACATGGATATCTCGGGACGGCAAAACTTTCAACCTGATCTATCACGTATTAGTAGATAGACGTAGACATACCAACATAATGGATGTTAGGTCGTACAGAGGAGCAGAAGGTGACACCGACCATCAATTAGTGATCACGAAAGTAAGGGAAAAATTATGCATCCCGAACGGAGAAAGCAAAGGGTAAAAAACACTGAAATTCGAAGTTCAATGATTATATAATCCGAGCAGAAAAGCAGATTACCAACTCGAATCCTCAAATAGGTACGAAATCCTAGCCGACTCGAGTAATAATAATGATTATATTATTAATGAAATTGATGTAAGGAAGATGTTGGAGGGAATTCCTAAAACAATTAAGAGCGCAACGAAGGAACGTGTAGCTGAAAACAAACAGCAAAAGAAACTTATTTTGATAAACAATGCCTTAAGCTTCAAGAAATACGAAAACAAGCCAGACAACGATGGATAAGTAATAAAAGCGAAGCAAATACCAATCACTACAGTAACGCGAAACGAAATGAACTTATTGAGAATATTAGATTGAGAAACAAAAGGCGACAATATTGTTTGAAATTGATAAGTACAATATGGAGACAGGAGGAGCTCCCAAAGGAATGGAAAACCTCAATAATAGTTCCGATTTACAAAAAAGGCGATAAATCGGACTGTAATAATTACCGCGGAGTTTCGTTACTTCCAACCTGTTACAAGATATTAAGTAATATTTGGTAACACGCCTAAGTGTATACATAGATGAAATAATTGGTGATCACCAATGTGGATTTAGAAGAAATAGATCCACGTTGGACCAGATTTTTGCCTTGAGACAAATTTTGGAGAAGAAATGGGAATACAGTGGGACGATTTAGGAGCTGTTCATTGATTTTAAGAAAGCATATGATTCTATCAAAAGGGAAAATTTACGCAGTATCCTAATACAATTTGGAATTCCGAGAAAAACTTATTCAACTAGTGAAGATGTGTCTCAGCGACCCCATAATTAGAGTATGAATAGGTAATAATATGTCAGATAGTTTCAAGATTTTGAACGGATTGAAACAAGGCGATGCCTTGTCACCAATACTGTTTAACTTTGCGTTAGAATATGAGATTTTAAAAATTAAAGGGGACAAAAAGGGACTTTCATTGAATGGTTTGAATCAACTGTTCGTATATGCGGATGATGTAGATTTAATAGAGGACGACAGTGGCGTAAGTAAGAGGGGGATACGTGGGATATATCCCCCCCTTGACTTCACCTATATGAACTTGGGAAGAGGAGTATTTTCGCAAGAAATAGAAATGTTTGGAACTACGTAATTGTTAGTTTAAAAAATACAATTAATTTTAAGGACAATAACAGCACTATGACTTACGTTCGTATCGATATAATTGTTTGTTTATTCTAAATACAAGTAGATAAAGGATCGTATTGTACATTCTGCGTTGTAGCTTCACAATTAGGTGAATGTGGTAAATAACCTTCAGGGCAACCAGTAAAATAAAAATTCAAAAACTTAAAAAAGTAGACCAAACGTTTAGACAGCAGAGTCTGTGACAATCATATCAATAGTGTTGGTAAAAAAGACGATTTCAAGAGAGAAATAAAAAAAATGGTAATTCCTGTTAATGTCAACGAAGGTAGATTGCAGAAAATATTAAATGTAAAACATTTCGCTTCTATGGTCGAAGCAGTTATTGTGTACGTAGACAAGAAATAACTATCATACATTAGATATGAATAAAAAATATAAATTTCACAAAACTTAGAAAGTTTGTTGCTATTCTGAGATTCAGAACAATGTAAGATCTAATATGACCTTCCAGGTCGTAAGGGGGAGAAGATAAACTTGCGGTGAACTTTATTTTGTATGGAGCATGTTTGTAACTTTTCACTTCGGTCTGTCACGATTATGTGAGTGCAATGCCCGTTAAAATAAACTCGAACCCGCGACTCTGGTCTAATTCCTCAGACTCAATGTCTGATCTGTACAATTTCCAGAGGGGGTATTTTTTTCAGATAATAGAAAATCGTATTTTATATCCGTTCATATCCCAGGCTTGAGGGATATTTCGGAAAACAGATCCAGAGAAGATTTTCGCAGAGAGGGGGAAATCTTAACCATCCCCCGCATCAAATCGAACACTGCAGTCATACCACATGACTATCCTTTTTGTTCTATAAGGATGAAAGAGTCTAACCATTAAAATCAAGCGACTGAAATATACAATCAAATTTCAATGAAGGAATCTATTGCCTGAATATGGAGTTGTTTTTCTGCATTAGCGGATGAAATGAAAAACATATGATCAAAATGAGAAAGCTCTCCATTATTGGTAGCTACGTGAATGATGAGTTTGTAAGACCTTTTTTTAAAAAAAATTGTTCATGTGACTCGGTAACAACCTGTCAGATCCTCCCCTAACATGGTGTTGGAAGGAGAGTTATGGAAAAAGAAGGTCGGGATTTAGCGAAAAGTGTTGACTAAATCTCATAAGTTTTGCTGTTTATTATGAGTTCTTATTTTGATAAGAAAATGATGGTAATAGTAGTTTGCTGCGAAATTTTAAAATATTCATATTCGACTGATATTGAACTATTAATGAACAATTGCAACACTTATGTTTTTATATACGCTTACGGAGAGTGCATTTTGTAACATTATGAAGAGTGTAAATATATCACCTAGAGCATAAAGAAATTACTAAGTGAGAGAAAACTTATATAAAAGTATAAAGAATTTTCTTAATTTGATTAGGCTAATGATTTTAAAGAATTTGCCTAATTTGTGTTCGAAGAAATGGTCCAAATTTCTATATCGAACAATGTCATAAGCTCAGATAAAGGCATCCCTATGTTTATTCGATTTAATTAGTATTACCCTAAGATTAACCGTTATACAAAGGAACACCTTCACTTAGTAGAAGCTGTGAATAATGCTAAAGGTGCTGTTATAAAGTTTAAAAGAACCAAAGAAAACCTTCAGAAAGAAGAAAAACAAGCTGCAATAAATCAGATTACGGAAGCTTCTACGAAAATATCTACAAAAATTCAGAAAATGAGACCCAGTTACAGTATAAGACAAGCTCTTTGAGGCATGTACTCAGATTTAGTTTTTAGGATGTTCAGGAATTGGGGGAAGGGGAGGTTTAAGGAGGTTCTGAATATGAAATTGATAATAAGTACATAATCAGGCCTAAAATTATGCTAAGATTACAAAGATACCGGAATTTGGGAGAACCCTCTAAACTCTTCCCCTGGATACGTCACTGAGCTGTATGAAAAAAATAGGATGGGTCTAGAATATCCAATAGCTACAAAAATCAACCGACAAAACTGATAGTATGTACAATAAGTCCACAATAAAGGTGTTATCTGAAGCTTCATTATTTTTTTAATCAACAAAATTATATAAGCCAGTCTTGTAACTTTGGACTTCGGCCCGTCACGATTCGCCTTTAGCTGTTAAAATCCACACCCATGCCCCTGCCAGGACTCGAACCCGGGACTTTCAAGCCGAGGACCTACCGCCGCAGACCGCTCTTCCACCCGGCCGGCTTTTTAATCAAGGCACTGAACACGAGAATATAGATTCCCAAACTTAGAACACCTTAAATTTTCTTTTGTATATAAATTATTCGACACTAATTAAAACTTCCTAAAGCGAAGCTAATAAAAATAAAATGTTCTATTCAAACTATCACCTTATCCGATAAGTAAAGTATTTTTCACCGTGATTAAAAGAACGATAATATACCTGGAACATTACCGTTAGTTAGGAACATAGTCTCCATCGGACTCCATAACACTCTGCCGTCTCTCAACCAGTTGTAGAATCCCCCGCTGAAAGAAGTAATCGGTTTTGGAGGCAAACAACTGGGTCACTGTTCATCGCACGCCATCCTCATTTTGCAGTGTTTTCCCGAGAGGTGGTTTGCGGGCTGCGCAAAACACAGTAGTATGTTGATGCAAGATCTGGTGAAAACATCGGGTGGGTGAGTTTCTCCCAGCCACATTCCTTGATCTTAGCACCGGTCCTTCTTGCCGTGTGTGAGCGAATGCTATCACCCTTGCGATTAACCAGAGCAGGACGTTTCTCCAACAATGAAGTCCGTAGGCGTTTAAGCTACTGACAGTAGACATCTTGAATTGATGGTCTGGTTACGTGGCAAGAGCTCAAAATAGATTATCCCACGGATATCCCACCAAACAACCACATCACTTTGCAGGGGTGGAGATCCTGTTTTGGCACAGTTACTGCGCCCCCTTTAGATACCCACTGCCATTTGCATGTAATGTTGTGGTAGACCACCCACTCTAAATCCCCTGGTTACCATTCTGTCCAGCAATGGCTCACGTCTGTGACGGGTGATCAGGGAACTACAGATGTCAACTCGCTGCTGTTTCTTTTGACGCGTTAACTCATAAGGTATCCATTGTTCGAGTTTCGACACGTATTCAAGGTCATGCACATGACGATGAACGGTCGAATGTGTGACATGGAGTTCGCTGGTCAGTTTTTCAACAGTTAACATCGGATTTGCCTTCACTGTAGCTCGCAGGAAATCGTTGTCCAGCTGCAGAAGTCTCCCTTCTCGTGGCTTATCGGTGAGGCTGGTGTCCCCAGTTCGAAACCTCAGGAACCACCTCTGACATTTTCTCACATCCACAGCACACTGACCATATACGGCATTGATGTTTCGTGTCGCTGCGCTGGCTGCATGTCCCTGGTGAAATTCATACAGCATAACATGCGTATGTGATCCTCCGACACTACTATGATCAAACACACAAGCCACATTTTCAAAACGAGGTGTAGGCCGTTATCCTTCTACACATTGCTGCACAAACAAGTGTCCTTTATGACTCAGCTATGGCGCGTACCGTCTACTTCACTATTCACTTGTCAGATGGCGTCATTGCAGTGTCCATCGCATATACGTGTACGACATTACTTACGGGATTAGCTAATACAATGAAAGCATATTAAATATCCAAACTTTTTTAAAGTGCTTCAGATTTTGTACAACGGACACCTACATTTACGCCAGATATGATATTTTATACTCTGAAGCGACTAAATATATCTTTAAAAAATTTTAACTTTTAGATTTGACTGAACGAACTGGCAATTCTAGAAGAGAAATCTGTTATCAAAGCGAGAGCAAAAGTAAATACTGACCGAGAAACTCTTTGATCGAGAGATCGCTCTTGACAAAATCCAACTTGAAATTTGATATATTGCTAAATTTATATTAAAATTGTAACTGAACTAAGCAAACTACAACGATGTAATCTATTTTTGTATATTTTCCAACATGAATGTGCTGGTCTAAAATTGAGGCGTATGCCCAAACAAAAGTCTATGTACCATGTTAAAAGATAACACATAGACTTTTGTTCTCGCTTAAGCCTTAAGTACAGAAAGAAACCATAAAAAATATATTTATGTTGTGTTGGGTTCCATAACATTCTAGGATGTGATATTGTAAATATACCCTCCATGGAGAATTTGTATCTACGCTACTGGGGGAAGATATAGATGCACTACAAAGCAACACCAATGTCTTAGTAGAAGCGTACGATGATATAGGTCTACAGTTAAACACAGATAAAACAGAATACATTATAACAAGCCGAAACAGAGGGAATGAAGGAAATAAATACATAAGAATTAGGGGTGAGGTCATAGAGAAAGTAAGCATATATATATATACTTGGGAGCATACGTAACAAGCAAAATGAGGTCACGGAGGAAATAAAAAGTAGCTTACTATGGGGAACACATGTCTATTCAGTCCAAAAACTTCTAACATCGCAATTAATATCAAGGAAATTGAAATTAAAAATATACAGAACGGTTATTCTTGCTGTAATACATAACGGTTCCGAAAGTCGGACTACAACCCTAGAAGATGAACATAAATTA
>JAGDQP010038956.1:0-17938 GCA_022664845.1 Lepisma saccharinum | reverse complement strand
CACAGTGAGAGCTTCGGCTCTCCTCTCCCAACCCGTCTGGTCAGCGTTGGAGCAGTAGACCAACTCCTTTCTTCGGGGAGAGGCCTCATCCACTAGTGGATTGAATATGGCTGTGACTTATATATATATGCTTGTTGATTTTTCAATGTTTCACTGTAAAATAGATGTACTGTATTTAAAACTTATTTCAAATCAAATAAAAATTGAGATATCGATGATGTCCTTCTGACTGTAATACTGATTAAGCATTGCTTCACATCTTGCTCAACAGATGTCAGCACTTTTCTTTAGCACATTATCTATATAAATGTTCCCAAAGATTTGAAAGAATATCCCACATTTTTCTGCCATTATTAACACTTTAATAAAAAGTTTTGTAGAGTGGAAAACACTGGTTGGTCATTTTGTCACACGGTTCTTATATTTTAAAGAAATAATATCTCTTCTCATATAAGTATCTTAGGAGAAGTACATACACATTAGGGTATGTCATGTATACGCATGTTTTATTTTCGGTTTGATGTGTCAGTTTTCCTATGTATTGTCCAATTGTAAGTAGATTGGTTAAAAAAATTAATATGGGAAAGTCTTTTTAGCTAGCGGGAAACTCATTTCATTTTTTCTAAATAATCAACATTGACTATTTTCGTTGCAGGTACAGGTTGCACGTGCACAGCATAACATTTTGTAAAATAACTTATATCCATTGCATACACGTATAAAAGTTTGACAAATGTTTTAAGTTTTATTTCAGGTTATTTAGATGCGGAGTAAAGAGTTAAATGTAATTTATAACCCTTTTCTTTTATTAAAATAGGTTTATTCGTAATTAAAGCAATGTGTTCTTTTCTTTCAGATAAGCAAGAGTGCTTGCTAGCAAACTTCTGTTTCTTTTGTCTTTATAATTATTAAGTGGCACAATGGAATCTTCTATGGCTAGAAAACCAAGACATTATTTTAACATTAAGCTGAGTGAATATCTTGGAGGTCCAAAAGAGTTCCTGGCAACAGAGTTCCGCTGAGTGCCTGCAGCGGTGCCTCGATCTGCAGCAAGACCAAATCATAATGCATGACAAGAACCCACGCAATATTTCAATGCAAGAAATCTTTTCCCAGGTTGCTCTTGAGATTGCAGAACGATGGTCCAGTTCGAACAACGAGTTAAAGGAGCCTGTAGTATGTGGTTCAAAAGCTATTGAACAAAGGCTTAGTCGGGGTTGGTCCACATTCTCTGAGATCGCTCGAGGCAAAGCAAGGAAAGTTATAAAGGAACAGTGGGAGCCTAAACTTGACTTTTCGACATAGCTCTCTGCAAATGTAAAATTGTAATTTGTGCTGAGGATGATGCACCTTGTAAGGGAATGTGTGAAACAGAAGCCCACTGCCTGTGCAAATGTCCCTTAATATTTAGACTTCCTAAAAAAGAGCTTCTTTGGATAAAAGTCCAACGAGAAAAAGAAGGTAGTGTTTCCTCAATGCAAGAGTTCCAAATGGATGCTAAAGAGACAGCCAAGCTGATAAAGAAAAACTTACGTAAGTCAATAGAGAAAACGCGGCTCGAGCGACAACAACAGGAAGATTTAAAGGCAAAGCAGCAGGCAGCTACTACCATTGACCCGTCCACTGTTGTCTCTGATTGTGATGATGTGGAAGAAGACATGGAAATTGAGGATTCCACAGAGGAAATAGTGAGTGATAGTGAACATGACTCTGCCTCAGAAAAAACTCAAAGTTATGTGAAACGAAACTATCTTGATATTAGTAATGCTGCGATTGCATCAGTCAGGTTTGGTGTGTCATCTACTGCCACTGCAGCTATCATCAACGGTTTTATTGCCGATCTTATGAAGGCTGAGCATCTGGGTAAAGATAAGAAACACCTCGTTTGTAACAGCAAGAAGGTTTTCCGTGCCAAAGACAGTGTTATGAAGTATTCCCGAGTAGAGGAGGACTCCAGTGTAGCAAAAAGTAACATCACTGGCATTTTTGTTGATAGCAGAAAGGATGACACTCTAATTCTTATGTTTGATGAGACCACAGGCACTTTCAGGAAACGTACCATCAAAGAAAGTCATATTACTGTGACAGAAGAGCCAGGTCGCTATCTTACGCACTATACACCGGATCCCACGACAAGAAAAGTGCCACCGGCCAAACAGTGTGTAATTGGATTATTCGACTGGATGAAAGACAGAAGTATAGATCTTAGCCTCGAACTAATTGGCAGTGATACCACTAATGATATGTCTGGCTGGAAAGGTGGCATGCTTTATTATGTTGAAGAACTCCTCAATCGGAGACTTAGGTCTTTCTGCTGTCTTCACATAAACGAGCTGCCATTCCGTCACATTGTGGAAAAACTTGATGGACCAACCTCTTCAGCTAAAGGATGGTGTGGTGCTGTTGGTAAACTCTTTTGCAAAGTTGAGACTCTGGACAGAAAGACTGAATTTGAGTCAATTGCACTCCTGGAACCTCTTGTTGATATAAGCGATGATATTGCTAGGCAAATGAGCACTGATAGTGTAGTGGCATGGAAGTATCTTCATGCAGTTGTGAAAGGTAAACTCGATCCTGAAGTAGCAGCTTTTAAATGTGGTCGGCTGTCCCACAGTAGGTGGCTCACTTGCGGCATGAGGTGCTTGCTGTTCTATATGAGCAAACACAATCTAGGATCCGAAGATACAGAGGTCTTGAAGGTGATTGCAGCCTGGGTAACACAAGTTTACCTTCCCATGTTCTACGAAATTAAAGTGAAACATAATATCAAGAATGGACCTTGGTATCTAATAAAGTTATTCAGACTTTGGCAGAAGCAAGATGCGAGGATCAAGGATGCCTCAGAGCCCTATCCAAAAAGCGAATCCTGGTGGGCTCATCCCGAGAATGTACTTGTTGCTCTTCTCTGTTCTGATGATAGAACAGAGAGAGTCTTTGCAGTTGACATAATAACGGCAGTTAGGGCTGGAAGTGAACAAGGTAACACTGCAGTCCGGTCTTTTAAAGTTCCAGAAACAGTAAATCTAAATGCTCGAAACCTAAAGGAAATCATTGATTGAGAGGCAGAAACCATCACTGAACCTGTTTTCACAGCAAACATGACTTTATCCCAAATTGATGCATTGAAGAATACTCCCCTGGAGCTTCCACCATATTCACTCCACATTCAAAGTTGTGAGAGAGCGGTCAAAGTGACTACTGAGGCAGCTGAATCCGTGTGTGGTTGGGCCAAGAGGGATGGTTTTATACGTACAATGTTACGTAATCGAGAAGAGAAATGCCTACTTTGAAATCAAAAAAAGACTTTTTCAAAGTTTTTCAAGCTTAAATATAGCTGTATCAGTGTTGTTTGTGTACGATGCAGGTGCATTTGCTAATTGTTGCTTGTGTGTACTGAAACATGATGAAAGAACATGTCTCTTAATTGTCTATTACAGACAAGCGTAAATTATATAAGCAAGGAAGGTGAGTGATTTTATTGAGGTGTCTTGAAGAACTATATTTATGTGTTCAATGTTTGTTCATCCATCCGTGGTAAATCTAGCTGAAAAGTACTATATGTTATGTGACATACTATTTTCAATTTAGTATTTATTCATTGTACACATTTTTATGACATGTTATATTCAAATTATTGTAATTAATGGGTGTTTTATTAAGAGCTGTGGCTGAAGGAGGCTTTACTTTACTTCAATATTGCATTTTAATTACTACATAAACGTTATGAAATGAAAGAACACGTCTCTTAACTATCAATTACAGACAAGCGTAATATGTTTAATATATTCATTATTGCATAATTTTAATTGTCATTTCCCGGTAGGTAAACATCAATATTTTACAAAAATGATACCAGAAATGAATTTCCCACATTCAAATACATTGGATTCCAAACATGCCCGTTAAGTACGTTAAAAATAACGATTTTCACTATCACATGACATGGCCTAATACACATAGCTTAGATTACCAGCTGTGGTTCGTTAATGTGCCAGCGAGGACCCTGTATAGCAGACGTACAGGCGAAAAAAGCATATATACGACCACAATAGGATTGACGGCATTTTTCAGTGTCGGAGGGTAAAGTTAGATAGATCTTGAACGCTTCAAAGCATTATATAAGGCTCTGGGTCTCACCCCAGGATAAATAAGTGAGACTACTTACATATTTCTACGCTGGGAGTGCCACCAGTATAAAATACGGTCAACGAACATTACTTATATATTTCTACGCTGGGAGTGCCACCAGCATAAAATACGGCCAACGAACATTACTTACATATTTCTACGCTGGGAGTGCCACCAGTATAAAATACGGTCAACGAACATTACTTACATATTCATGCTACTTGGAGTGTCACCAGTCAAAAAATACGGTCAACGAACTTACTAATGTCTTCAAGCCACTGGGAGTGCCAACAGTAAAAAAAAAAAAAAAAAAAAAATACGGCAATTCATTGTCGGAGGGTGAAGTTAGTTAGCTGGCATAGCACAAAGATCATCTCACCAGCCATTTTTATTCACGTTTTATTCCTTTTCCTCCATTATTTCACGGGCTTCGGCCCCAGGACTGACTACTAATATGTCGGACGGAAAGCATGCCGGACTCCCGCAAACGGTTCTAACACCAGGCTCATATCGAAAAATAGAACGTTCAAGGCATATGCGAAAGGGAAACGAAACTAAACCTCGCTCTCGTTCTGGTACCCCTGTTCGCACAACAGATAATGCTCAACAAAACTCACCACCAAGCAAAAAACAGCATGTTCAACACGAGAGTGAAAGCGATTCAGAAGTCACGATTACGGAAAACCAACCAGCACTTACAACCCAAGACTCAACTTACTCATTCCTACTCAGCAATTACGATAGCAAATTTCAAAATCCGAAACAAGTTCTTCTGCAATTCTGTAAATATGTACCGCGGGAAAGCATCAATCAAATCATACCTACTGGAAACGGCATGATCATTAAATCACCGGATCCAAACTTAGCAACATCAATCAGAAACAAACATAGCCTCGAAATCTTTGGTAAATCTGCAACTATGATTAACCTAAACAGTCAGCGCATCAAACAACCACCACCACCTCGAAAACCACCACTATTATCAGTCGTCATCTGTGGAGTAGACCCAGAATGGACCGATGAAGAAATAGGCGAAGAACTCAAGCAAGAGGAATATGAATTCACCAAAGTCATGCGTATTAAATGCCAATCCGGTCCTACATATATCGTCCGCGTACTAACACAATCTCAGGAAACCGTAACTGACCTACTCACTCTTGGCGCATATATTTACAGGAAAAGACACCGCGCAGAGCCATCTCGCACACAAGCACCAATTCCTATACGTTGCGAAAAATGCCAAACCTACAGTTCACACACAACCAACAACTGTCCGAATCAACATAAATGTGGTTACTGCACCGGTCCTCATCCCACTAAGCAATGTGCTAACATGGAACATCCACCAAAATGTTCAACTTGCCAACAGCCACACCCCACTTACAGTTACAAATGCAAAGCTCGACCTCAACCAGAACCTAGCAAACCTGACTTAGTAGTACCACTTAGAGTTCACGAACAACCATCTTACGCCGATGTTGTTCAAGATAAACACCCAATCCTCACTAAACCAATTACCGTCGAACAAGTTTTATCATTTGTTACTCTTACTCTATAAAATGTTCAACCAGCACAACGGAATCATATTTTACAACAAATACAAAATGCAGCCAAACAGGTATTCCACGTTACTTTCCAAGCAACATATTCAGGGCCTTACGTGCATTTCGTTACTGCACCACCAATGCCTAAGGATTCCTAAAAGCAACCACAAAGCTCAATTAATCATGGATATTGTATTATTATTTTTAAACATCCGATCACTTACTCAACATAAACCACTTTTTGAAACATTACTGCTGGAGGAAAAGGTTCATGCATTCTTGCTAAACGAGACTCATCTTAAAGCACAATCAAAATGTAAAATATCTGGCCACCAGTTCATACATAACGCAAGCACCATTCCTGCACTAAGAGCAAACGGAGGCGTAGCGATAGGATTCAAACCCACCATACCACATCGTATACATCGTATTACACAACCTAATCTGCCCGAATACATTATATCGACCCTTTATTTTAAAAACCTTTATGTAACTTTAGTAACCATATACGTACGTCCAGGTCATATAATTCCACTGCAGTTTTTTCAACACATCTCAAATAATTTCAGAACATACATCATTATGGCAGATGTAAATATCCACAGCAGATCGGACAGGCAAAAAGATCAATTTCGTAACTTTATCACAAATAACACCAACGGCATCCTACAAAACCTACCAAAACCAACGCGACCAATTTCCCAAACCACCCCCGATATAGTTATTCTCTCCCCTAACTTGATCAACCGCACCCAAATCGAAGTTCTGGATACTATAGGAAGCGACCATGTTCCAATCAAAATAATCCTCCATCGCTAACCTTCACAGCAACCAAACCCACCCATCCTCCGAACAACCACAAGATTTGATCTCGCAAACTGGAACCACTACCGTGACCATATCAGTAATAGACTCGACAGCGTACAGGAACCAAAAAACGAGGAAGAATTATACCAGACACTGAGCACGATCACCGATACCATTCAGGCAGCGTCAAGAAAGCACATACCTACAACCCAGTTATCATCATATCAACCGAAGCTACAAACCTAACTATCTCACACTGGCAAAGCGCTCACGACAGGCCTTCAGGGACTATATCAGAACTCGAAACCCTGCCTCGTTACAACTTCATCGGCAGCTCCAGCGAACAGTACATAACTATATAGTAGCCTATAAGCTCCGACAATGGATAAAAACATGCAACGAACTTCGAGATACAGCACATCCTACCAGATTTTGGAAACGTTTCAACATACTCACAGGTAAAAGGACAAAATCTACCTATCCATTACTAAAAGACGATCAACAACTACAAACTGATGTCGATAAAGCAAACGCCTTTGCCAGCTATTTACAGGAGATATTCAGACCAACACATCCTCACATCGAACAAACGCATCCAGCGAACCGACTCAACATGAACTCACCAGCTTTGCAGCCTCATTTGGACCATCGAATAAATGAGAATAGATACCTCACTGCACCCATCACCGTCAATGAAATCGCCACCACCATCGCCAGGAAGAAAAATACTGCTCCGGGAATGGACAGTATAACGTACAGACATATCAAAGAAGGACCTCTTCGACTTCTTCAACTCATTGCGGCTATTTTTAATTTAATCCTACGCACCGGCTTCATCCCAGCAGAATGGAAAACCTCTAAGACGCTTATGTTCCTAAAACCTGATAAACCACCTGGCTCCGTAACATCCTATAGACCCATCCAACTAACTCCAACATTAAGTAAAATCCTCGAGCGAATTATTGTAAAACGCCTTCACGTCCATTTACAAGAGAGAAACCTCCTACCAATCTACCAAGCAGGATTCCGACCCGGCTACAGTATTCAGGATCAATTACTACGCCTCTCAAACCATATCACAAACCATTTCAACACCTGTAAACCCTCATGCCTTGTTCTGTTCGATCTTGAAAAAGCATTCGACAAAGTATGGCATCATGGACTCATCTGGAAACTTCTGAATTTTCAATTAACCTTAGCTTATATACGATATATCTACAATTTCCTCACCGAACGTATTGCCTACATAACCATCAACAAATCCAGCTCATTTCCAGTCCTTCTTCAAACAGGAGTTCCTCAAGGTTCAGCGCTCTCTCCATTGTTGTATATACTATATTGCTCAGATCTACCAACTCTACCAGCAAATATACAACTCTATCAATATGCAGACGATACAGCCTTTCTCGCCATCGCACGCACAATACAACAAATTAACCGTACAATGCAAACAGCAATAGATTCGTTCATCCGATGGTGTTCTAAATGGAAACTTACCATAAACGCATTAAAAACTCAAGCTATTCTGTTCTTGCCACCTAAACAGCGATCACGTGTGCAACGCAATCCTTCAAAACTAGAACTCCAGGTACAACAAACACGCATACGTCCAAGCCGTACTGTTAAATATTTAGGCATAACCTTCGATCATCACTTGACATGGAACCCATACTTAAAACAACTCACCCTCAAAGCAAACAACCGTTTAAATTTACTAAAAAGACTCACAGGAACCACTTGGGGAATGGCACCATCAACAATTATCAACACATACAAAGCATTCCTCAGACCTGTACTCACATTTGGACATACTGCTTGGGTATCTGCTCCTCAGTCATTCTACAATAAACTCAAAATCCTAGAACGCCACGCCTTCCGTATAGCACATCGTATAAAACTACCAAGCCCTACTGAGGATCTATATGCTCGAGTAACAATTCCACACATCCTGTTTCCTTCGCCTAAAATACATCACTGGTCGATATGAAAATAATCACCCACTGCTTTTAGACACCATTCATCATAATGCCACCTACACGCAGGAACGCCCACTTCTAATGAACAACCCGCTTTCAATTCTTTCCAGTATCTATATCACCACGCTTCCCGACGATCACATTGACTTACTGCAAATAACATCTTTCACAGCTCCAGACCCGCCTGATTTCATCTTACCATCTAATGCACAGTAAACCATTAGAAACAAATAGGGCTCATTACGTATCTCATCAGTGCCCGAAGAGCCCCGGGGACAGAAGTAAATATAAATTCGTGCAAATTAACACTTTCTATGTTGTGGTCGTTACGTGATAGCACTGTATTCTCATCATTAATCTGATTGATATATTTATTTGCTCTTAAGTAAATCCCATCTATATACACGTATGATTTCAATGCAAAATCGTAATGTCCAAATGTTTAATGAAATAAATAGAAATAGTATACCAAAAACCTCTTTGACCATCTCCTATATATTACCAATACATTCTCATTAAATCTCATCCCAATAAAAGGGCGTAACCCTTTCAGTGGGTAATAGCCACGGCATCACTGTGGCTAATTGTTAAAAAAAAAGATGGTGCTACAGGCATATTTAATTATTTACTTTAGAAGTAATTTTATTTAGGGTGTTGAAACCATCGTGATGGCAATCCTCAAATTCTTTAATAACACCGAAAAGCTTTGGCAACTTATATACATTTGCAGATAGAGAAAAAATAACATTGCATCACACTTGCAACAAACTTGACACGGCAAACGAAAAAGTGTTCATCAAAATTACCACGCTAAATGTAAAAGTTTCCTTAGCAAACAAATCTTCTGGGCTGGACTCCAGAACTTTCTAGAAGTTCCTTTCTTAAACCCATTACGTCTGAGAGATGACGTCAGTCGGCAAGCACTCTTGGATACAATTGGTATTTTTTTTGGTGCCATTTAGTAACTAAAGATTTCAGGTCGTCTCGAGTCCACTAGTAGTTAAGAGGGCTCCTCGCTCCAACTCCTCCATTTTTAACATTTTAAAAAGTATTTCAAAAACTAAGAGTACTATCAAAAATGTAAGTTCATAGCGCACTAGAACTTACAAATTACTATGAAATACAATAGGCAGTGATACGTTTTTAAAGATTATGGAGTCTTTATTTAATTGAAGTCTCAGCACTTATCAATGGGCAAGATTTTGAGATCGCTGTCCATCGTATTTCATAGTAATTTATAAGTACTAGTACGCTATGAACTTAAATTTTTGATAGTACTCTTAGTTTTTGAAATATTTTTAAAAATGTCAAAAATTGGGGGCTTGGAGCGAGGGGCCTCTTCAGTTCCACAAAATTTGCTCTTGGCGCCTCGACCCACGCGACTATCAGGTCGGCTAAGCACTCTTTGGAGCAGAAATGGTGAAAGTAGCAGCCAAGGTCTTAGGTGTGAGGTATCATCATGGCATTTGGATAGGAAAACTGAAGAAAATCCTGGAAAACCTCAGTCAGTTTAGCCGGAAACAGAATTCTAGCCCGCTTGCTTTCTCATTGGCGATTTGTAACACGCGACGTTACCAACTGGATCATAGAGCTCGAGTAAAATTTTTCTTAAGCTTCCAACGAAGTTCTAAGGCTCAGGCTGGGATGGGGGAGGGGAAAGAATATGTGAAGGTGTCGTCCAGGGTCTCAATGAAGATACCATACCGACATTTGCCGGGTGTGACTGAGGAAAAACCTGGAAAAGCCTCAGTGAGGATGCTTGGCTTCTAAGTTCGAACATAAAATATCCAGAATGCTAAGCAATATCGATGCTCTAAATCTACTGCGGACACAGCGCGAATGAAGTATTAGATACTCAACTTGGAGTCCATTGTTTTTCACAGTTTTTAGATCGTAGTAGGAATAATTATTGTATACTAGAATTATTTTGTTCTGGTTCGACTGGACACACACCAGGGTGGCAAGAAACAAACGAAGTAAATGGAGGTTCTACATCTATAATGATATAATCTACGATTCGCAGATTAATTCACGAATTTACTCGGGATTACAATGTTTTGTACAAGTGCCCCTTAATATGTTAATTTTAGAACAACCTTTAGTGGGTTAAAATTGTAGAAATTATTATCCTTTGAAACAGATTAGTAGACTACTGTTAGATAGCAGGTGATAAGATTTGTTTTGGGAACGAATCGTTCTGAAAATATATTAATTCATGTTCGTGAGAGATTAACATTTTAGAAAAATTTCGACTTCAATATATAGAAAACTTGAAAATCATCTATTAGAGATCTTAATTTTCTTCACTATTTGCTTTATTTTTAATTATTAAATCTCAAGTTAGCATAAATTTAATTAATACTAACTCGAATAAAAATGAGAAACTCAGAGTTTTGAATTTTAAATGAGCCTTACTAGCTCATTTTAGAAAGGTGATTATTGATTAAGACAGGCTTAATCAGTGATTCCGCCAGACCTCCTCCCCTAAATCCTCGGAAGCACCTCCAACTTTAAATATTTTGCGGTCAAATGTAGATGGAAACCGTGTAAAACTCCACTAACACCCTCCCAATTTTGACTTTACACCCCCCCAAACTGACAATCCTGGCGGAATCCCTGGGTTTTATTCACGAAGAGAAAGGGGTAAATACAGACGAATAACGGAAAGAATTTTGTAACAGTTAAGCTAACCAGAGAAGGCATCCAGAATGAGGGCAATAGTAGGTGGCGTGGCCAATGGTTCGTGTACTTAAAAACCAAGTTAGCACTGCAAATCTACAAACCGTGGCAAATTCTCCAGTCCAGTGATTCCGCCAGATACCGTCTGGCAAATTCTCCGTCCAGTGTGGGGGGATCACCCCAATTCCTCGAGCTGAAATTTTTTTACGGTGCAAAATCGATAGAAACTGTGCAAGACCCACTTACATGCTTCAAACCGTGAATCAAGGCTCCTTCCCATAAGTGGCGTATTGAGGATATATATATAACGTTTCGCCGAAGCATGTTCAGAAATTAGGAGAGAAGATGGACAGAGTACAAGGTGCAGCAGCAAATGGAAATTTTTCGAACGCTTACTTCCTACTTAAACTCTTTGAAAACCAAATTAATTATAGACATGACACTATAGCACAGGAGGTGTCCTAGTGCTGATTAAAACCATATCAATTAGCAAGAACTACAGACAATTCGTTATAAGATTGTTTACGTTCATACAATAGGCGAAACCACCTACCTGTGTGCCAATTTGATGGCTAGGCAGCTTTCGCATACACCCATTCATTTCAAGAAAGAAAATTGAGAGGACATTTTTTTTTTTAGAACAAAGTGGTAGAAGATATTACACAAGCTTACCGTGAGTACAATCAGTTTGAACATGCTACAGCTTTCGGGTTTGAATCGTGGCTGGGTCATGAATGTTTATAAATTTTTAATTATAGTTGTCAGTTAATAGAGACGAGTCGAAGCAAATACTGAGCAAAACTATTTTGCTCAATCCAAAATAAAGATTACCACATAATAACGAAAGGCGTGAAATCTATCCGTTTGTAATTAAATTATTTTTTCTCCCCAAGTTCTTTACCAAAAAATAGTATGTTAATTTGTATAACTGATCATTTATATTCAACGCGTGGAAACAAATACTGCTTTTTTTATAAATATAATTTCGTAGTAAATAATTCACAGAAGGTGTTATTTAATTTCAGATGGATGGGTTTTTAAATAAGTATAATCGCAGACCCCCGTAGTGGGTTCGCCCCCAACTTCAGTGCTTTTGAGAGGATGCGCCTCCTTTATCTTAACCAAAATCTCCCTGCAGCACTACACCATCATGGTGTCCATCTGCACCCTCCCACGGGAAGGGGGCAGCGCCCCCAAAGGGGAGGTTTGCCCCATTTATTGTAACCTATTCTTGGTCATACACCTTCAAAGAAAATTTCGTTTCTCTACCTTCAATGATTTGGAAATTAAGTTTTTGGTGCGACCATTTTGGATCCAAGTTGATGACTTTTTGAAAGTTTTCTTATATTGTCGTGGCCTATTTGTGATGGTACACCTTCAAGTAAAATTTCATTCATCCAGCTCAAACGATGTGCAAAATGGGATTTTGGATCCAAGATGCCGACTATTCCCAAATGTTGTAATATTTCCCTAAACTACTCGTCATAATACACCTTTATAGCAAATTCCGTTTCTCTAGTTCAAACGGTGTGGAAAATGTTTTTTAGGTCCAACACTTTGGTTCCAAGATGGCGTCTTTGGATACATCATTTAATATTTTAGTAACATACAAGTGATAATGAACCACGTTACCAAATTTGCTATTTCTAGCTGCAGCCGTTTAGGCTGTGTATTCTATACAACAATGGGTTCGGCGGCCATTTTGGATCCAAGATGCCGACATTTTCAACATTTCGTAATATTTTCTTGAACTACTAGTGACAATACACCTTTATGCCAAATTTCGTATCTCTAGCTCAAACGATATGGAAAATAGATTTCTTGCTTCCGCCATTTTTTATTCAAGATGGCATCTTTGAATTTATTAGGTAACATTTTCGTAATCAAACGGTGATGTTTTACCTTTATGCAAAATTTGATTTCAATAGCCCCATCGGTTTAGGCTGTGTATTCTATACAACAATGGGTTCGGCGGCCATTTTGGATCCAAGATGGCGACCGATTTTGCTTGTTAACGAACTTAACCGAGCTATTAAGCCTAGAAACAACATATAAAAATTTGGTTTAAATATCTTCAAAATTATGGCCGCTAGCGTTAATATAGAAATATATATATATACTTAGATATCGTACCGATCTCAATAGGTATACTTTTCTTCGAAATCTACCTAAAAATATAATGAGGACTCTCAGACATCTGTTCACCAGTAGGTGAATTATTGAAGAATTAAAATGAAAAGTCTGAAAATTTTCTAATATAATCTCTCTGAAGAAAAGAACAGAAATGTGCAACATAGAAAGCCTTATTCACGCGCGAACACCTGACATCTCGTAGCGACTATTGCTTTTCCAAATCGTTGTTTGCCAACGATGGCATGATGTCTAAATCGCTACAGGAATTGTATTCGTGCGGAGCGAATATAGTCTGGCGGCTTGGTGTAGTGGTTAAAGTATAAGACAGTTACTAAAGTGACCCGGGTTTGATTCCCGGAAGGTGATAAAAAATAGTAACTTTCCCAGAGAAATGAATTATTTTATTATTTGTTAACAGAAAGTTGAAAGGATTGAAGCAGGCACATTACCGGTATATTCAATCTTTTGGAAGTGAAATATACCCAGTAAAAATCAAACAAACAAAAAAAAAATGTTTTTTCCAGACTTGGGGAATAAAGTAACGCAAGTAACGCGTTTACGGTAACTCGTTACTTTTTCAGTAACGAGTTACTGTAACGCGTTACAATATTTTGAAAGTAACTGTAACGGGTAAAGAGTTACTTTTTCCCCAAGTAACGACGTTACTTTTTGCGTTACTTTTTCATCTGTTGTTTGCAAAGAAACAAACACAATTCCTTGTCAAAAAAGAAAATATTTCTTAGAATTTTTCTAGATTTTTCAAAGTCTAACGTTTAATGAATTTGTAGGTATGCATGTGTTGGGTGTGTATATAATCAGGGTAAAAAAGAAAGTGGTATTTCCACCAGTTTTCTTTCCACAGTACCAATACAAAAGATGCAAGAAACGGTGCCAAAGTAACGCGTTACTTATTAAGTAACATAACGCTTTACTTTTGAAAGCGAATAAAGTAACTGGTAACGCGTTACTTTTTTACAGTCAGTAAAGTAACTTGTAACTCGTTACATTTTAAAAGTAACGTGCCCAACACTGTTTTTTCTATATTTGTGAGAACTTACAAACATAAACTGCATATATGTCCTAATCTTCAGAGATCTTTATTTCTACTCTAAGGATATATGTCGTAAGTAGTATTTACTGTATTAGGCCCAAAGGCTAAGTGAAGAGGAGTGGAGTAAGCTTAATTATTTTGTATTAACGTGCCTGAAGCACATATTCCTGGAAAGATAAAATGGAAAATAAGTAGCAATGTGTGTTTGCTTCCTATAGCGGAAACACAACAGGGCAATGAAATCTTACTGCTATATTTAGCTTCAGTAGCACAACAAATACAGATCGAATAAGACAGAACACATGGTTAATTAAAACACCTGCACATTTACGTCATTCGTTAAAAGATCTAGAATGAGCGTTGAAGCAAGTATCAGATTTCCGCAAACTGAAGGACTTTTACTTTACATAATTAATTGCAAAGAATCCGCAGATGGAGAAGCCAATTATGCAGACTCAACAATGTTGGTTCCGTCATCCGAGCCGAAGTAAAATTGCTGACTTGACACCTCACTCGTTTCCAGGGAGTTTTGGAGACCTCACGGGATTGGTCACCATTGAGGGACCATCGCCATAAATAGCAAGGACCAGGACATCTCATGTCTGGTACATCCACAAGCTAGTCTTGACATCGACTACAGGCTACTGCAATTCGTACACTTATATTCTTCATCCGGCGCCAGAGAGTAACACCAATTGTTACTAGTTTCGGCCATAACCTACGCAAACCTAGAGGCTATTCATCGTACTACAAGACAGTATCTCTGATTGGCTAACTTTTGCTTTGACACCGAATGTAACTTCAATCTCGGATGGTGTGAGTTCAGGTCCTGCAGCCACCAGCATTTCAGCACCAACTACCAGTTATAAATATACAATAATCATGCAGATCCCGCCAGAAATACTCTATGAACATCAAGAGTGATTGATCCAGCTCCGTCATCATCCAAGTGACCATCAACTTCTAGAAAAATTACTTCAGTTTCTAGTCCTTGACCATAAGTAATAACCGAGAAAAGTTAAATTGATAAAAAAAAAATCCTTGTAAACATTAGCGTCTGATACCTAACTTGGTCCAGTTCCTTTTATTTTCTTAAACTTATTAAGGCAC
The DNA here is from genome assembly GCA_022664845.1 of Lepisma saccharinum. Taxonomy (NCBI): domain Eukaryota; kingdom Metazoa; phylum Arthropoda; class Insecta; order Zygentoma; family Lepismatidae; genus Lepisma; species Lepisma saccharinum. The sequence goes on along the minus strand of JAGDQP010038956.1, from coordinate 2,510 downwards.
TTTAACAAAGATATTAATGTTTTCCCAGGGCTTTTCCTCAGTCACACTACGCAAATGCCGGGATAGTACATACTAATAGGGCCTAGGCCCTGGCATTCCAACATCCTCTCCCCACCCTTTTGCGGCGGCTGAGCCTGAGAAGCCTAAAGGCCTTTATAATAATGTAATTGAAGCTGGACATTGACAAAGGTTGCGGATTTCTAAACGATGGTACTTTCTGTTCTGTTCCTTTATTAATTTACATACACACAGAAAAATCGATCCTTCAATTTTAACTAAACAGGTCCCGTTAAGGGTTTTCTGCTACCGTCAACAAAACATCTGGTACTACGAACTGTACAAGATCCAACTTGTGTGGTACATGCAGCAAAACACAAATGGTAAAAAGGATTATGGTTAACGCAACTAAATCCAGAGTAACAGATACTGAACAATACAGTACGAAGAACTGCACGATGTTTGGCTGAACTCCAACAAAACATGTCTGATGCCAGTTACTATGTATTATGCAACCTGTTACTAAACAGTAACAGGCACCAAATGCGTAATGAGGAGAACGTAACTGCGCCGTTACAGTTGCTGCAGTAATTATCAGAAATTTGACCCCACCCGCAAGACCTACATTTGCACGGTATTTAACACCGTATTAGACTGCAACCCTGACTTCATCCACCATTTCTTCCTGCGTGTCGCTGAAGTGGAGAGAACAAAGAGTGCGGTTTCCTTTCATTTTTATATCAAGACAACAACTCCGACTGTTCATCCCCTGGGATCCAGTGGTTGGATTGACCATATTTTCTGGTACTGACACGGACCTTCAGACGAAGCTTCAATACGCATATTGTCTTTTGTTATTTATTGAGGGAAGGGCATGCAGTCACTCGTGTGACTGCCGACTGGGGTCAACGCCCCGGTGAACAGCTAATCCTCTACAGCGAAAGTGGAGCCGCTAAGCAACACCAACTGTAAATATTGCATTGTTTGTAATACCTTTCACTCAACGTGGCATGCACACAGACTTGAGCGTTTGGCTTTATTCCAATTATCGTTTAACGAAAGTCAATAATTATTGAACTGTTTTAAAGAAGTGCAATTCATCTCCCCGAGCCCGGCCCGACTTGAAGAGAAAGCAGTGTCGGCCCGCCCAAGACCGGCCTGACCCAAAGAAATAGTGCAGGTGGCCTGCCCAAGCCCGGGCTGGGGGCCTCGGGCCTAGCCCGACCCGTGCAGGTCTCCAGCGTCCAGTAACAGGCATTATAATGTCTGGTACAGTTACTGAACGTATTGTTCCGTTCACTAAATACCTTTAACTAGATATGTTCAGTTGCCATAGCCGAACGTTCAGCAGGTTCATCTGGAACTATACGTTTGACTGCCTGCAACTGAACGTTCAGTGACTTTTCTCTGTGTGTAGTGCAGGTTCTATGGATACGAAGAATACCTTTTAAATGATAGATGAGACCAAACACATTAAAATTTTGAATTGATGTAAGCCATAGCCATCAAGTTGACTTTAAAGAAAGTGCTTGTACTCTTGCACAGCGAATGGAAGAAGTTAGTTTTTAAGTGAATAAGAAATGGTCATAGAAGTTCAATCTTAACGGCCGAACATCCAGGATTTCTCCTGTCACAGTAGACAAATACTGGGATGATACCTTCAAATTAGGGCCTAGTTGATCCTTCTCTCATTCTTAACCTCCATAACCTGGCCACACTGTCGCCCATTGGCAATATGGCGTTTCCTTAAGACCACTCCCGCACCTGTCCGCTCTGTCCATTTTCCTTCCTACCAGTTGAAAACGCAATTGCGAAACGTACTAATTCTCTATAGTGTTTGTGAAGTTCGTGTGGTCCTATCTTAAAATTTCACTATGTAAGTATACTTTTTTATTTCTGCCTTGTTTACCAACTTATATATATAGTGATTAGCGTTGCTGACTACGGATTGAGGGTTCCCGGATTCGGTGCCAAGGATTTTTCCAAGGAGTGTGGGTCTGGAACGGTGCCCACCCAGCATGGTGATGTAATTGGGGAGCTGCTATGAATAAATGAAAGTGGGAATCGTAGTGAGAGCTTAGACTCTCATCTCCCAACCCATCTGGTCAGACTGGGAACAGTAGAAAAATCTCCTCCCTCCGGGGAGAAGACTTGACCAGCAGTGGATCAAAAATGGCTGTGAGTTTATTATTATTATTATTATTATTATTATTATTATTATTATTATTATTATTATTATTATTATTATTATTATTATTATTATTATTATTATATAATTCTTTGCCCCCTAAACTTGGGTTGAGCCCCCCCCTGAGGATTTAGGCTGGTTTCGACCCTGTATCCATCTTTTAAAGTCAAATTGTTTGATGATGGAAAATATTGAAGGCCAATAGTTACTCCCGAGCCTTGTTAGTGGATATGGAATTGAATTGAATAGAATTTTATTGCGTTCTGAGATCAATATAGTGGCTATTGCCATATGGTATAGAACATGTCAATTTTTGATTAGAAAT